>CM051237.1:467821247-468033747 GCA_027917425.1 Gastrophryne carolinensis | reverse complement strand
GCTCATGTCATTAACCGCTCATGTACAGTTGCTTTTATTGTGAGTGCATTATTGGCACCTTTTTATATACAGCTTTTATTAAAAACTTATTACGCTAGATCTTTTTTGCTTTTTTTTGGCTTTTTTTATATGATGAACCCGCATTTGAGCTGCTTCTAAGGCACAGGCTCTATATGCTACTTATGCTTGGAAGGAGATTTATAATTTCAACGAATGAGAAACCCAATTGGGATCTAATTAAAGCCAATATTTAAATCCTCTCTGGTAAGCGTGCAATTTAAAAGGTGAAGGGCACATGGTTGTTGATTGAAGTGGATTGACCGTAGCCATCACTTTGGGACTTTGCACGCCATTTTGGGACAACGGTGGATTTATTCATTTGTTTGGACATTTCTAAAGATATAGCTATCTTTTTGCTCTGTGCCATATTATTACATGCTACTATTGAACCTGTTGGGATATTCAGGCTACAGCACGTTGAGCAGTTGTACTTTGTAAACTGTAGTAATTATTCTTTGGAAATCTTAAAAAACTAAACCTAGCGTGTGGTCGGAAATTTCCAGGTTTAAAACCCTCTCTCACACGCTTAATCAGGGCTCTAAATCATGTGGAAGCCCTCGCTCTACCCTGAACCCTCAAAGCTGAAAAAATACGAAGCAATTACACATTAGAGAGGCTAACAAAAAGGCTGAGACGCAACCCCAAGAAACGCTAATACGGAGAAAAAAAACGCACAAGAAACTCACAAATGGACGGCAACATTACACATACACGTGAAAAAGCATAGGAAAAAAGTGCAGGGAAAAGAGGCCGTGAATTGACCCTATAGTGCGACACAGCTAGGCCAATGCTATTAACACACACAAGTGACTGGAATGGCCGGATACAGCAGATATTCCCCTCGATTCAAAGAGCAAAAGTTAATTGATTTCGGATCGAGAATCGTAAGTTTGGGTGGGTGTTAGTCATTTTTTCCTGTTTTTTTGGGCATTTACGACTCGCACAAGCCTACGTACGAATGCGTATATGCTCTTACGATCATCGCAAGTTCGTTCCTAAATTTTTGGATCAAAACGTAAAACTTAGGATCAAATCCTAAAACTTAGGATCAAAACGTAAAACTTAGGATAATTGGATGTGTTTAGGTGTGATTCAGAGAACAGTTTTCAAACCTCTAAATACGTTTTAAAAGAAAGCCACTGGCGACACCTTTTAGCAGTCGGATTGCTGTTCTTGAACAGGTTTTTTGGCTATGTGGAGGAGTCTGCGCGTCTTGAGCTCCAATGAACTGCATGTATCAGCATGGCCGAGGCCATAAATTGTATGGCAATGCATACCTGATTCATGTATGCCTTATAAAAGCATTTTAATGTGGACCTTAATTAGTCCTTTGCATGTAAACCTTTATTTTGCAATCTATTTGCGTTAATTAAAGAAACTTATGTCCTTTGGTATTTATTTTTAAATTGATGTACTAGAATAATATTTTTAGATTGCATTTATTGGTGTAGTTGTTTACCTTTGCTTTGTTTAATTATTTAAGCACATCTTTGGTCAGATGCATCACACTTACTGAGGAGAGGAGAGCGGGATAAAGTGCAGGATGTGGGTTACTGCTGTATTTTGCACAGACACAGCAGAGCTGGGGGCACGGAAAGGTCAGAAATCAAAGAATGCAGAGCAACACAGTCACAAGGCCCTTTCTGTTTGCAGGCTGCCCGATAATACCTGAGCCGCCATCTTGGCTGTTTCTAGACTCATAACATGCAGAAGTTGCTGGGTGTTTTTTTATATTTGAGAGCAATCTGTATGTAGAGGGTGTGGGTAACCACACACAACATTTTAAGTTGTACCATTTGAAGCCAAAATATTAAAATTAAATCCACAAGTAAAAAATGCAAGTTAACTAAAAATTAAACAAAGTAAGATTTACTTATGCAAATGCATTCATTAATGGTTGGTTACTACAAAATGAATGAAATAAAGAAAAATAAAAAAACAAATATTTAGAATGCACTTTAATGAGGTAAGTTTGTAGTGCGCAGCCACAAGATCAGAAGGATTTATGTCCAGACAAAAAAGGAAAAAGGGCAAAACCAATGTTGCAACCTGAGAAATGAAACGGAAAATTCAGGATGGAAACTGACATAGGTCTGATCCCCGAACTGCCATACGAACGGACGTAAATTTTAGGATAGAAACGTATTTGCTTATAGAATCACTCGCAAGTTCATACGAACGCACGAGCGGACGTGAAAAATAGGATGATCGGCACCCAAATCCAAGCTGTTACATGTTTCTTTGAATCGACCCTATTGTGGCTGTGGGGCATTATTAGGATTTTCTCATCTTTAAAACCCTGATATATTTGAGCTTATTATTATTATTATTATTATTATTATTAAGATTTGAGTTTGGTTAACAATGGCAATTTTCTAAGCCTCACGGGAGCCTCATATATTAAGGTAAAATGTTCTAGAGAGATCACATGACATTTTATCGGCTCAAGTTAATCTGAAACCATAAATGACATTGTTTAATGACATTTAATGACATTTTGTGAAATGTCCAATCTTGCTGGCTCTATCTCTTGTCATGCCGGGGACACAGCCGAATCCCCCGGCTCTGTGCACTGTCTTATTTTCGGGGAAACATGGTAGCTACCCAGTGGCTTTATCTCCCTGTGTTGCCACACTTAGTGAATCAGACCCAAAGCATTTTGGTAAAATGTATTTTTCTGTAGCCTATCATATAATATAATAATCTTCACAGGTTTTGTAACCATCCCCCGAGAGTCTATAAGACTTATGGAGCATCCCAAATTGGAATGACACGCTGTGTGAAACCCCGGGAATCGTCCAGTACACTCACCTTTTCCCTGAGCCCCTATACCTGTAGCTGGGGAGTATACTCATTGCAAGCCGTTCTGAATGGCTGGTGCGTGCACGCCCACAGCTAGAGGCAAGCGGGGATAAGGCTGCGTTCTCTCCATTCAGTTTTTCTTGCCACTCTAAACTCAGAGCAGCAAATCTTAATGGAACATGAGCCGCCAATTGGAGTTTATGGGCTATCCCAGGATACACACAGTTGGACATACCAAATCGGCTGCCCCCACCACGAGGAAAAAAAACAACATCTTGTTTCTCTTTAAAGTGGACCAACCATCCACAAAGACTCCAGTGGTGGCTACCTTGGGGCATCCTGATTAGGGATGCCCTGCTATGTGAGCCCACCAATCGGCCCGCATTTCACTCATCTTTCTCTGGGCTCGCTGGCTGCATCCCTGGCAGCCCTCTAGCTGAGGGTGCACTCCCGCAGCCAGCCATTCACATATACTGGGGGTGGAAGTGTGCCACACACCACAGGGATACCAGAGATGCAGCTGTTTCTGCTCCCTTATGCCGCTCTCTGTGACTAAACAGGGCCGCATGCAGCACATTAATAGGTATGACATACAGTGCTGAATAGTCAGAGCCTACGCATGCGCTGTAAGACCTGGTAATTTTAGGGGTGAAAATCAGGATGCTCCAGGGGCAAGGACCAAAACCTGGGATTGTGAAAATCCCAGGTTTTGGTCTACTTTAGGTCTATGGAGCTTTGAGAACAACTATTGTATCGCGTGCCTATAATCTCAGGGGTTGAGGTGAACTCACTTACTTGTCATAGGCTTTCTCACTCCGAGATGCATTCCCCTCAGCCAAGAAAACATGGACAAACTCCAGGTCTTCCACCACGTTCACATATTCTCCAAACTTCCTGAGCTGGGAGAGAGAGCATGAGCTAGATACAATATTTCTTTGGACAGCAAGTGATGACATGACAGCCCAGATTATAAAGAAAATTTGTACTGTTGATGTGACGGGTGGAAACCATGGGCAACACTAAAAGTAGAAACCATTAGAGCCCTGTCAGTGGAGTAGGCCCTGATAGTTAAAAAGGAACCATTAAATAGAGTAGTTAAACCTGTTGGATGCATTTCTTAGGCCCATTGCGTCATGAAACCACTTGATGGCAGTGATGCCTAAGTAATGGACCGAACAGTACATTATTGGTCTGGTGTTCCCTTTTAGGTTGGTAAATAGAGACTCAGCCAGGTGGCATTGGCCACATTAACTGCCCTGCCATTGGTTTGGACTCAGAACAATAGTTGGAATAGCAACAATACCAAGGTTATATAAGGGAGAGACCATCCCTTCTAGAGGGTCCTACTAAGTTCTGTTCTAGACTCTGTCATGAGGGGATGCAAGTCAATGTAGTGTGGAGTATCTGAGAGACAGCCATGGAGGAAGCTATTGGAATTGAATGTTGCTGTAACCTGTGGATCATGCTGTACTGAACTGTTTGCTGTGTTTTGCCATGGAAGGAAGCCGACTAATAAAGACCATGTTGAGTTCACCAAAGAGTGTCATCTCTGGATCCCAGCGACATCTGAAGCCAGTAAGTGCCACCTCCACCCACACATGCCACCCTGACATGGGATGCCCTACCCTAGATCCAAGAACCCCCCGTGCTCCCCAGAGCGCGTGCCCAGGCCAGCCACACGCCCGCTACATTATATATAGATATTGTTATATAAGATATTGTTATTATATTGCTTTATGTGTTCAGGTGGACTGGTTCAGGTACTGCACATGGAGTTGGGTTGTCCAGGTGAGCCACATTCAGCACGGAGAGATGGTTGGGAGCCACATGCAGCAAGGAGAGATGGTTGGAAGTAACATTCAGAATGGAGAGATGGTTGGAAGTAACATTCAGAATGAAGAGATGGTTGGAAGCCACATGCAGCATGGAGAGATGGTTGGAAGTAACATTCAGAATGGAGAGATGGTTGGAAGCCACATGCAGCACGGAAAGATGGTTGGGAGACACATGCAGCACGGAAAGATGGTTGGGAGACACATGCAGCACGAAGAGATGGTTGGGAGACACATGCAGCATGGAGAGATGGTTGGAAGTAACATTCAGAATGGAGAGATGGTTGGAAGCCACATTCAGAATGGAGAGATGGTTGGAAGTAACATTTAGAATGAAGAGATGGTTGGAAGCCACATGCAGCAAGGAGAGATGGTTGGGAGCCACATTCAGCACGGCGAGATGGTTGGGAGACACATTCAGCATGAAGAGATAGTTGGAAGTAACATTCAGAATGGAGAGATGGTTGGAAGTAACATTCAGAATGGAGAGATGGTTGGAAGTAACATTCAGAATGGAGAGATGGTTGGAAGACACATGCAGCGCGGAGAGATGGTTGGAAGTAACATTCAGAATGGAGAGATGGTTGGAAGTAACATTCAGAATGGAGAGATGGTTGGAAGTAACATTCAGAATGGAGAGATGGTTGGAAGACACATGCAGCACGGAGAGATGGTTGGAAGACACATTTGGCATGAATAGACACATGCAGCATGTTGGGAGCCTCATTCAGCACAGAGAGGTTGGTGGGATGCTGATTCAGCACAGAGAGATGGCTGGTAACTACATTCAATGTAAATAGATTGCAGAAGCCGTATAACCCTTATTGAACAGTGCCATGCATTGGCTGTGGCCGCATCTCCGCTTAACTCAAGCTGTGGCACGTATCCACGCCAGGCATTTCTAAATGACTGGAGCAGGTTCATGGAGGACCAAGCAGTGGCTTTCACTCATTTCAGCTTTCCTTGCCACTCAGAGCAGCATAGGATCAGGGTGATTTCACACAGCAGGGTATTCCAAATCATTGCATGGTAAAAACCCCCGGTTTGTAAATTTGTTCAGTGCCATAAAACACTTCCCTTACATAAGCAGACCTCCAGCCCCAACATGGTACAATCAGATAGCAGCAGGGCTGGCTTACTGCACTTGGTTTCCCAGCTTCCATCCTCCACATGTCCCACATACACTTCTCTGTCCCGCTCTTTATTAACCCCATGCACATCACTGATATTGTTCAGGCCTGGGATCCATTAACCCCTTAGCCTCATCAGTGTGCTAGACCTCTGGTCCAGCAGACAGCCCATGAGCCACAGATACAGGTTGGGGGCGGAGATACAGGTTGGGGGGACCTCATAAGGGGGGGGGGGGGGCGGCCGTAGTTCTCGGTTCTAAGTGGTAAATCCATCAGAGGGGATTAACAATGTTAGTAGGGAGTCTGGAATCAAGCAGCAGAAGCCAGCAGACAAAATGAAAGAGCTAGGAAGAGCCATGACAGCAGGACCAAATTATAGGCAGGGTACAAGGGATGTGCACCCCTGGGCCTGCACCATTTGCTCTACAAGAGGGATTCCACCAACTCTGGTGTTATGGTTGGGAGTACTGGGAATTTGCAGTGCTGCCACTTGGTCCAGTCAGCCTTGATCCACATGCCCTTTGTGGGGGTCTATACCTAAGGTTCTCCCCTTTCCAACGACACCTCCAGTGGGTGGTTGCCTCCCTGAGATCCTGCACTCACCTACTTACCAAATGATATACCAGCCTACTTACCCACCCAGCTACCTACTGACCTATGTATCTACATGTCTACCCACCAACCTGCCTATCTTCCTATCTAAATTCCCACATACTCCTCTACTAGACTACCCCCTACCTGTCCATTTTGAGTACCTACCCATCTATCTGCCTACCTAACTGCCCGCCTGCTCACCCACCTAAAAGCCCCCACCTACCTACCAATTCAACTATATACCTGTCTGCTCGCCCACCTACCTTCCAAACATAACCTACCTAACTACGAGATACAGGGAGGTTGTCTTTTTTTGCTGGGTGTGGTCCACACACACAGCACTGGGTGGTTTTAAACAGGAGCATGGCTCGTGTTTTGTTTCTTAGTAGTGTTGGTTACTGACATGTATATGCATTGGTCTAATAGTGCGCAGTGTTGTGATCATTAGAGTGATTGGAGCAATTATTGGTTTTGCAGTTTTCCAGAGGAGGAGCCTGGTTTATCCAATCAGGGTGTGAAGTGAGGGGGTGGATAACTCATTTCTATATACATGCAAAGCCCCGACATGGCTGTGCCCATGGCCTGAGACAGCTGGGGAACAGCACTGCATCCCGGTGCCAGGGGAAGGAAGCCAGGGTGGGAGGTTATGAAGACACTTTGCTAATGGAAAAAAAAAAACTGCATCAGTGGCCTCCACCAGGTTTTCTGCCCATGGGCCTCCACCACACATAAAACAGGAAGATCAGAGTCTAAAACACTCCAGGGCCTCTCAAGTTCCAGTCCGCTGTGTGAAACCCCGGAACACTCATGTGACGGGTGGAAACCATGGGCAACACTAAAAGTAGAAACCATTAGAGCCCTGTCAGTGAGTAGGCCCTGATAGTGAATAGGAATCATTAACCCCCCTGGCGTTATGATAGAGGCAAATGTAATGGTAACGAAAGCGTTACCATTACATTTGTCTCTGACGCACGGCTCCGCCCCCATGAGCCTCTGCGGCTCACAGAGACGGAACCCGGAAGTGCGACGGACGCCGCAGCCGCGGCTCTCACCTGCAATCGCAGCGGGGACATCGCTGGATCGCAGGGAGAAGGTAAGGAGACTGCGCCGCCCTGCTCCTCTGCCAAATAGATCCCGAGCGTGACTCGGGGTTACCGCTACTTACAGCGCAAATTAACCCTGAGTCACGCTCGGGATCACCGCTAAGGAGGTTAATTAGAGTAGTTAAACCTGTTGGATGTATTTCTTAGGGCCCATTGCATTATGATACCACATGATGGCAGTGTTGCCTAAGGAATGGACCGAACAGTACTTTATTGGTCTAGCGTTCCCTTTTAGGTTGGTAAATAGAGACTCAGCCAGGTGGCATTGGCAACATTAACTGCCCTGCCATTGGTTGGGACTCGCAACAATAGTTGGGATAGCAACAATACCAAGGTAATATAAGGGAAAGACCTACCCTTCCAGAGTGTTCTGCTAAGCCTAGACTTTGCTATGAGGGGATGCAAGTCAATGTAGTGTGAAGGAGCTGAGAGACAGCCATGGAGGAGACCATTACAAGTGACTGTTGCTGTAACCTGTGGAACTTGCTGTACTGAACTGTTTGCGGTATTTGCCATGGAAGGAAGCCAACCAATAAAGACCGAGTTGAGTTCACCTTCATCTCTGGATCCAAGCGACGTCCGAAGCCAGTAAGTGCACCTCCACCCACACATACCGCACCGACATGGAATGCCCTACCCTAGGTCCAAGAACCCCCCTCGCTCCCCAGAGCGCGTGCCCCCGGCCAGGCATGCGCCCGCTACACTCACCCTCTCCCAAAGCCACCGCTCACCTCTAGCCATGCATGCGCCCGGCCTTCCTGAATGGGTGGCGCAGGCACGCCACGGCTGCAAGGTGAGCAGGGAATGCGGCTGGCGGTGTCGCTTGGCTGCTTAGCCACCAGCGGCATCGAAGGGGGCCGGGTGACAGCGAGCGCACTGATTGGCTGAGTGCGCCGCTCAGGCCAATCAGCGCACTTACTCTAGCCCAAGTCTGCGCCGTGGGAGTGGAAGGAAGGTGAGTGAAATAGGGTGACCTGGGGGGGGGGGGACCACAGCGGGGGCATCCCAATTTGGGATGCCACCACAGAGAGGAACAACACACAGGAAAGTGAAATTCCTATGTGATGTTCCTCTTTAATCCCTGTATGGCAGCCCTAGAAGCCATAGGTGGATCATCCTGTAAAGCAGTGGTTCTCAACTTTTCTAATGCCGTGACCCCGCAATACAGTTCCTCCTGTTGCGGTGACCCCAAACCAAAAAATAATTTTGGTGACTACTTCAAAACTGTAATTTTGCTACAGTTATGATTCGGAATGTAAATACCTGATATGCATTATGTATTCTCATTGCTACAAATCAAACATAATTTAAACATAGTTATTAATCATAAAAACAATATTTAATTAAATGTTGAGAATTATTTATTACTAATTCCAATAAATAACGTTTCACCATGGCATAGCATGTGTCGGAAACTGTCATTTCTCCGCCTCTTATTGAAATTAATAGGAGGCTGCGGTGGAATCTGTGGTAACTCGAGATTCTCAGGAGCTCTCTACCACAAAAACAGCCGCACTCACAATGAAATCAATAGGAGGCGGAGATTTCAGCAGGCGCTGATTTCAGCAGTTTCCTTATTCAGAATATGGGAAAATAGTGGGAGATATGGGAGATAATTATACATTGGGGAACAGTGTGAACTACATCTTATAGTGGTCTCTTATAGTATAAGACACTGTGTAAATGTTTGGTGCTGTGTGTAAGTGTAAGCTGCTTTGTGTACTGTGTAATGATTACACACAAAGCCCCTTACACTTACACAGTATTGTGTGTATGGTGTGTGTACTGTTATTACACCAGCAGCAGGCTGTCTCGCAGGCTCTCTTGGCTTCTGTCCTCCGGCGCTTGCTGCGTCCGCTCACTGATGATGTCAGCAAGCGCCGGACACACGTAATGCGCTGCTATGGACTGTGGAGCGTTCCCCCGGCTTCCCCCGCCCCTTACGGATGATGCAATCACGCCTGCGCGGGCATTCAGTTTGGAACGCGCATCCATAACGGCGTGCATTCCAGCTGAATAGCGCTGCTGCAGATGGTAGAGCGACTTCTCAGCGGCTAAAGCCATCAGAAATATGTATTTTCCAATGGCTTTAGGCGACCCCTGTGTTTTGGTCGTTCGACCCCCGCCGGGGGCCCGACCCACAGGTTGAGAACTGCTGCTGTAAAGAGTCTGGAAGAAGGGAATACGTCCACCTGTGACCTGCTCTGCAGCTATAGAGGTGACGCCTCAAAGGAAGAGTCTGGCTGAAGTGAAGATAAGGATAAGCGATGGACTCAGAAATGAGTCTCCATCCGCTTTAATGGTTGGCCTGACAGTGGTTACTGCTCGCTCCGATGGTTACCTGGAAGTGGAAGACCATATATTTTTCCAGCGAGCTCTTATCTACTGGAACGACCCCACATAGGATTTGTTCATTGAGGGTGAGGAGGACGATGGCAGCCAACAACCACCTGGAACCGACATAAATCAGATGTTCAGAAGGGTTATTAATATTATGTATTTATAAAAGAGGCACCATCTTCCATAGTGCTGTGCAAAGTGATAAGTAGTAACTAGAAACATTAGTATCTCAGGAGCAACTATGAATATGGAGTTAAAGGTGAACTCTAGCATTACATCTAGCATGGTGGAAGGACATATTTGTCTCAGCAGGAGGTGATCGTATTTTGCACTGAGGTGAATTTACTTTAGTTAGTCAATGTTTGTTAAAGCGTTTATTTCAATTGTATATTCATTCATGGCACTTTGTTATTGCACATCAGCACTTTAGTGGTTTTTCGTAGATTGTATATACTATTAATAGAAGGAATATTATGGTACAGTATGGATAGTGGGGATTGATTAGGTCACTCCTGCTGGGGTTGGTTTGTGTATGGTTTTTAAATGTTTGTGATGATTTTGTATTGTCCTTAATGGTTTTTTGAATATTTCTGATGAGTTAAATTGATGGATATTAACTGTAGATGGTGTTATTGAATTATTAGCAGGGCAAGAGTGGTGCCTTCTTGGTTCAAATCCCATTTCTTGCGGTGTGCTGGGGCCGCAAACACTGTGTATTGTTGTGTTGATTTGCGATGCCGGATTGGCACACCCTTATTCCTGTGTGCATCTCTGTTGGGGTGGTGCTGGACAAAGTGCACTGTGTGCAGGTTCTTGTGTGAACTCTAGCATTAAAATGACATTTGTTCCACTTTTTAATGAGGAACAAAACCCACCAGTGGCCAGCCTGGAGTCTAAAAGACCTAAAATGCCCCGTTATGTGGTCTAAAGGCACATGTGCGGGCTCTCGTCCAATCAGTGCTGTTTGCCTTTCAGCAAGCGGCTCTTGTTTACAATGGGGAGCCCCCAGGGAAACGGCAGCGCATGCGCCCTATTTAATTCAATCAGAGCCCTTTACTGAATGACATAGTCAAGGCCAAGTGCTCTGACTGGATGAGAGCCATGGAGAGGCGAATTTTACCGGGTGTTCTGGGGGGTTTCACACAGCGGGGCATCCCGATTTTTGCTGGATTGTAGGTGAGTATGTGTGGTTTGTGGTTTCCGCCTGGACAGTCCCTTTAACATTTCCTAGGGGTGTACTGATTTGGGATGCCCTGCCCTTGCTATAGGAAATTGCCTGTATACTGACCTTCTTCTTCCATGTTCCCGTGGCCATCGCAGGAGAGGAGCAATGCCATGGAGCATGTGATCACAATGAGACCCTAGAATAAAGTGAGTATACAGCACAGCACCCGGCTTTTCTGTAGCTATTCCCACTGGGCCAAAAGCCTATTTAAACATTCCTCCTCCTCGAGGCTGGCAGCCTGTGCTCCGCACATAGGGGCTGGAGTCCTCCTCCCCAAGGCTGGCAGCCTGTGCACCACACATAAGGGCTGGGGTCCTCCTCCCCAAGGCTAGCAGCCTGTGCTCCGCACATAGGGGCTGGGTTTCCTCCTCTCCGAGGCTGGCAGCCTGTGCCCCACACATAGGGGCTGGAGTCCTCCTCCCCAAGGCTGGCAGCCTGTGCACCAAACATAAGGGCTGGAGTCCTCCTCCCCAAAGCTAGCAGCCTGTGCACCACACATAAGGGCTGGGGTCCTCCTCCCCAAGGCTAGCAGCCTGTGCTCCGCACATAGGGGCTGGGGTTCCTCCTCTCCGAGGCTGGCAGCCTGTGCCCAGCACATAGGAGCTGGGGTCCTTCCTTCCCGAGGCTGGCAGCCTGTGCTCCACACATAGGGGCTGGAGTCCTCCTCCCCAAAGCTAGCAGCCTGTGCCCCACACATAAGGGCTGGGGTCCTCCTCCCCAAGGCTAGCAGCCTGTGCTCCGCACATAGGGGCTGGGGTCCTCCTCCCCAAGGCTAGCAGCCTGTGCTCCGCACATAGGGGCTGGGGTTCCTCCTCTCCGAGGCTAGCAGCCTGTGCTCCGCACATAGGGGCTGGGGTCCCCCCTTCCCAAGGCTGGCAGCCTGTGCCCCACACATAGGGGCTGGAGTCCTCCTTCCCAAAGCTAGCAGCCTGTGCCCCACACATAAGGGCTGGGGTCCTCCTCCCCAAGGCTAGCAGCCTGTGCTCCGCACATAGGGGCTGGGGTCCTCCTCCCCAAGGCTAGCAGCCTGTGCTCCGCACATAGGGGCTGGGGTTCCTCCTCTCCGAGGCTGGCAGCCTGTGCCCCGCACATAGGGGCTGGGGTCCCCCCTTCCCAAGGCTGGCAGCCTGTGCCCCGCACATAGGGGCTGGGGTCCTCCTCCCTGAGGCTGGCAACCTGTGCCCCACACATAGGGGCTGTGGTCCTTCCTTCCCGAGGCTGGCAGCCTGTGCCCCACACATAGGGGCTGTGGTCCTTCCTTCCCGAGGCTGGCAGCCTGTGCCCCGCTCTGACGTCGGAGTGGTTAGCAGGAACTGAATGGAGGGGAGCACACTGATTCGCTGCCCACCAGCTTGTGTCTGTGCCACTGGATTGAGTTTTTTTGGTGAATACACACAGTGGGGCATCCAAAGTCAGGATACCCTGCCAGAATGCCAAGTTTTGGTCCACTTTTAAGAGGAACACCACCTGGGGTTGTGCATATATTAATTAATGTTGTATATATACACTAGCGCTTATCACTTTTATTGTCACGATACTGGTGAATACTGCTGGAGTCCAATGGCAGAGACTAGGCCAAAACGCAGGAAGTCAAAGTCCAATCCGGGTCAGCAACAGGGAAGCAGATCAATGCGGAGTCAAAGTCCAATCCGGGTCAGCAGGTAGCAAGGATTTGCAGGGTAAACCGCAAGAGGAGGAACAAACCGGAGAGCAAGTTCCAGGCTAGAGAACTGCACAAGCAGGAAGTCAAACACAATACTCAAGCACTGAGCAACAGGCCTGAGAGGTTTATATATATGACAGGAAGTAAGATGGCACCCAGCTGAGACACAATCCACCATCTTAACTAAGGGAAAACTTAAGGTAAACAGTCCAAACTAGACAGACGTAACAAGGCTATTCCTAACATTCATAGTCAATCATCAGGACCGGATGGATTTGCTGATTTAATCTGAGTAATTGCTGTATGCCATTACACACGAGAGGCATATTGCTGTATGATTGTGCATTGTGCCTTTAAGTTATCATATTATCCTGCAGGTCACCCGTGTTTTATTATACTTGTCTTCTGTGCATGCAAGTGGGCTTGCTAGGAGGAGGTGGGGCAGGAAGTAGGGAGGGGTTGGTTGGGCTTGTATGGTAGCTCTGCGAGAGATATTCATGCTATCCATAGAGAGGGGGCGTGGTCTGCACTAGCTCCTTGAGCTGGTATTTGTGGCCCATATCAGTGGGGTGACGCTGGATGGGCAAATGTGGAAGTGTATTTTCTCATTCACAGTGCTGAGCTGAGAGGATGCACAGCCCTGGAGGAACGTTTGGCAAAGTAAGATGCTGTTTTATTTTTATTTAACCGTTTGCATGAAAAATCCCTTTAACCCTTTGCCTGGCAATGCCCCTTTAAATGTTGCCTTGTGCATGATCTCTAGTTGGTGTCCCCAAACCTACATCTATTGAATCTATATTTCCTGAAGAAGTGGCCTGCTATATGGGGCCACGGAACGCGTGGGACTTTCATCTCCGAGTCTTAGAGTAGTGGGGCTACCATACTTTCGGGCATCACTTAGGTGAACTCTTCCCTTATTAGTACACATTGTCTGGATTGATTTGCACTTCATAGGCACATTAGCACTTTATCTGCTTCATTGATTTGTATTTACTCATTTATTGATTGATAGTATAGGGTATGATGAATTTTAGCAATATATGGAATTTGACTATTGCACTTGCCCGGGGGTTGTCCCCCTTATAAATTCATATATGTGTGTGTGTGTGTGTGTGTGTGTGTGTGTGTGTGTGTGTGTGTGTGTATAAGTGTGGTTTTATGTATTTATGGCGTTGTTTGTCCTTTTTAATTTAATAAATTGATGTGATTATATTATTTATGAATTGATATTTATTTTTGAGGTCTCAATGGTGCGGTGGTGTGTACCACCTCACGCAGTAGCTACTGGAGCCACAGTTTTTTGTAGATAGGTCATAGTAATTGGAGGGGGTCCATCGACTGCATAGAGCCTGGCAACTTGATTTGGAATTTGTGGTGCATCTTGTTTGTTTGTTCCCTTGAGGCGATTAGCCTCTGTGTTTGACCATATCATACACAATATTATTTAAAAAAATAATCACGTTTATTAAATTTTAATTAAAATCATTGTATTATTAAAATTCATTTACATTGCTACCGTGCCTTTAAGAGGATAACAATATTTTCTTAAAAAACATAAGTGACTTACTGTGCCGCTTGTTTTTCTCTTTGTTAGTTTATTTTGTCTTTGTCTTGCTTTTAAAGCTTCTGGGTAAACATGTTTCGCCCGCCTGGACTTTATCAATACCCTGAAAATTGGCTTAAGATGAATAATTTTTTGATAAACCATATGAAATACACATTCAAAAATACCTTGATACGTGAACTGGTAGTGTATGCTTCAGACACTGATGGAAGGGTGCAGGTATCCCAAAATTCATTAAAGGTAAGTATATTTTGTTCACTTGTCCCTTTAAGAGTCAGTAATAAATGTTATCACAGAATGCTCAAATTATCCCCAATTTCTTGGCTCTATGGACTGACATATCAATCATTATATACTTACATTAGGGGTTAACCCATGTGGCTTTGTTGAGAAGTTAAGCGTTACCCCACTGCTGATGGTTTTCAGACTTGAACCCTCGGGTCCCCGTATCGTGGTGGTAGGACACGGCCCCGCAATCCCCATGTTAGGGGAAATCCAAGGGGTCTCACCGCCGCCGCCCTGGGCGCGCTACTTCTCCGCCACCAGACGCGGCTTGCTATGCGCTCCATCTCTCGGAGCGCATCGCTTTTTACTTCCAGATTACCCCGGAAGTCGTCACTGCCGCGTCCGCCAGCCACCGGAAGGGGCCTTGATACTATGCATCTGTCCCCTACATTCCGACATCTTGTTGAAGACCTGATCTAAGCCCTACGTTCCATCATCTTGTTGAAGCCTTAATACTATACATCTGTCACCTCCATTCCTCCATCTTATTGAAGACCCGATCAGAGCCCTACATTCCACAATCTTATTGAAGACTCTTGAACTATATGTGCATACAAACCTATAGTGCTTCGGTCTGAGCACAAACTTCCCCTGTCTCATACCATACATAGTGCTCTTTGTCTGATACCAACATGGCATTTCTCCGCCTATAATCAAATATTTCCACAATTGTGATTTCATAAATGGATCACAGAGTGAGTGACCACACTTCATGACTCCCTTATGGAACAGTCCATTTCTCCCGATTTGCTAAAATGTATATGAAATGTACGCTAATGAGATTATTGAATTATTTTAAGGCTATCTTTAAGATCTCAAGGTCTGTATAGTATTACATTTTTGCCAAATGGGTAGTACTATTGGCTGTTATTGGGGATCACAAAGTGAGTGGCAACACTTCATGACTCCCTTATGGAAAGGTCCCTTTTTGCAAATTTGCAAACATTCATATGAAATGTGCACTAATGAAGTTATTGAATTATTTTGAGGCTATCTTTAAGATCTAAGGGTCTGTATAATATTAATTGTCTGCCATATAGGCAAGTCTATTGGCTACTTTTTTTTTGCACTTATTTTCTATTATTTCCTTCCAGCCCGGACCGGTTAACCCTATTTTCTATGGTCCAAGAATGTTCTTTAATACGGGGGTTAAATATTTAATTTCCTTCCAATGTTGTTATATATACCCCGGCCTATGACAAGCTTTTTGTAAATGAATACCTCTATCATGGGACTTCTGCACCAACTGCCATCAATGTTTACACATTTATTCACATGCATTCATAGCAAAATAAGATAGAGAAGCCACACACTATTATAGATCAGTGTTATATACATCACAGTATGCCTTGTTACTATACATTCAGTTTATTTTTCTAAAAAGGGACCAAAACTTAGTCTCATTCAATCCTGGGGTCTTGAAAGCCCCCAGTTTGTAGATCCATTTGGTTTCTACATTAAGCGTCATTCTGGCAATACCCCCCCCCCTCCCCCCGGACATGATTGTGTATTCTGTCTACACCTTGCACTACTAGTCCCTGTGGGTCCTTGTTGTGGTGTTGAAAGAAATGTTTTCCTACCGGTGTTTTAGTATTGCCACTCTTGATATTGTACTGGTGCTCATATATACGTTTCCTCAGGGGACGATTTGTCTTTCCCACATAAATACTGCCACAAGGGCAGGTGAGGATATAAACTACATTCGCTGTTGAACAATTAATAAAGTGCCTAGATTTCCATTCCCTGCCATCCGGTAGTTGTATCATTGTGCTTTATTTCATATATTTGCACATGGAGCATCCACCACATTTATGGGTTCCCTCGATCTCACATTATTTTTGTTGTTTTATCGCATAATGACTCTTTACTAAACTGTCTTTCAGATTTTTTGATCTCCTAAAGGTTATACATGTCTCTCTAGGGAGGAATGTACATAATAGAGGATCATTAAGCCACACAGGCCAGTGTGCCTACATGATCTTTCTTATCTGGCCCTGTGCCCTTGTATAAGTCATTATTATTGCAGGAAGTTGTTGTTCTTTGTTCACCTTAGGTTTGTACAAGAGTTCCTGCCTATCCCTGGCTTTTGCTTTTTTGTATGCTGATTCTAGTATGGAAGATTTATAACCCCTTTGGGTTAATCTAGATCGAATTTGTGATGCCTCCTGTTCAGAATCTTGTATCGATGAACAATTGCGCCTCGCTCTGATGTATTTCCCATATGGGGTGGTCCAGAGGAGATTTGCAGGGTGCGCAATTGTGGCCCGCAAGGTCATATTGGCCGAAGTGTCTTTGCGGTACAATTTAGTAGAAATATGGCCGCCCATTCCAATCCTAATTGTCAGGTCCAAGAAATTGATACTCTCCTTATGATAATTACATTTAAATTTTATATTAGCATTGTTTTGATTGAGGCCTGAACAAAAACATCCAGCTCCCGCTGTGGCCCCTCCCAGATGATCAAAATGTAATCTATATACCTGTGCCATGCCGCGACATGGCACAGGTATACACTAATCTCGTCCCGAGCCCACAACCCCCTCTCCCTCCAACCCAGGTACAGGTTCGCAAATGATGGGGCACATGTTATCCCCATCGCTGTCCCCTGCACCTGGTGGTAGAGTTGATTGTCGAAAAGGAAGAGGTTGTGGGTCAGGATGAAATTGAGGAGCTGCAGCAGGAACATGTTATGTTCATGCTCAGTGATGTCTAATTCGTTTAGAAAATGTTCCACTGTTTTAAGTCCTTTCTCGTGTGAAATGCTTGAGTACAGATCCTCCATATCCAGAGTTACCAAAAGGGACCTAAATTAACATGTAAATATCATAAAGGAGAGTATCAATTTCTTGGACCTGACGATTAGAATTGCAATGGACAGTCATATTTCTACTAAATTGTACCGCAAAGACACTTCGGCCAGTACGACCTTGCAGGCCACAAGTGCGCACCCTGCACATCTCCTCCGGAACATCCCATGTGGGGAATACAAGATTTTGAACAGGAGGCATCACGAATTTGATCTAGATTATTCCAAAGGGGGTTATAAATCTCCCATACTAAAATCAGCATACAAAAAAGCAAAAGCCAGGGATAGGCAAGAACTCCTGTACAAACCTAAGGTGACCAAAGAACAACAACTTCCGGCAATAATAATGACTTATACAGGGGCACAGGCCCAGATAAGAAAGATCATGAAGGCACACTGGCCTGCGTTGCTTAATGATCCGATATTATGTATATTCCTCCCTAGAGAAAAACTGTTTAGTAAAGAGTCATCATGCGATAAAACAACAAAAATAATGTTGTGAGATCGAGGGAAGCCATAAATGTGGTGGATGCTCCATGTGCAAATATATGAAAAAAAGCACAATGATACAATGGCAGGGAATGGAAATCTAGGCACTTTATTAATTGTTCAACAGCGAATGTAGTTTATATCCTCACCTGCCCTTGTGGCAGTTTTTATGTGGGAAAGACAAATCGTCCCTTGAGGAAACATATATATGAGCACCAGTACAATATCAAGAGTGCCAATACTAAAACATCGGACTAAAACAAGGAACCACAGGGACTAGTAGTCCAAGGTGTAGACAGAATACACGATCATGTACGGGGGGGGGGGGGGAGATATTGCCAGAATGACGCTTAATGTAGAAACCAAATGGATCTACAAACTGGGGGCTTTTAAGACCCCAGGATTGAATGAGACTAAGTTTTGGTCCATTATCAGAAAAATAAACTGGATGTATAGTAACAAGGCATACTGTGATGTATATAACACTGATCTATAAAAGTGTGTGGCTTCTCTATCTTAATTTGCTATGAATGTGTAAACATTGATGGCAGTTGGTGCAGAAATCCCATGATAGAGGTATTCATTTACAAAAAGCTTGTCATAGGCCGGGGGTATATAAAACAACATTGGAGGGAAATTAAATATTTAACACTGTATTAAAGAACATGTGAATTCTAGGACCATAGAAAATAGGGTTAAACAGTCCGGGCTGGAAGGAAATAATAGAAAATAAGTGCCAAAGAAAAAAAAATAGCCAATAGAACTGCCTATATGGCAGTAAATTTATATTATATAGACCCTGAGATCTTAAAGATAGCCTCAAAATTATTCAATAACTTCATTAGTGCACATTTCATATGAATTTTAGCAAATTGGCAAAAATGGACTGTTCCATAAGGGAGTCATGAAGTGTGGTCACTCACTCTGTGATCCATTTATAAAATCACAATTGTGGAAATATTTGATTATAGGCAGAGAAATGCCATGTTGGAACAGAAGTTTGTGAGCAGAACGAAGCACTATAGGCTTGTATGCGCATATAGTTCAGGATCGGGACCTCAATAAGATGGTGGAATGTAGGGCTCAGATCAGGTCTTCAACAAGATGGAAGAATGGGGGGGGGGCAGATGTATAGTATTAAGGCTTCAACAAGATGGTGGAAAGTAGGGCTTAGATTGTGTCTTCAACAAGATGGTGGAATGTAAGGGACAGATGTATAGTATCAAGGCCACTTCCTGTGCCCGACGGATGCGGCAGTGACAACTTCCGGGGTAATCCGGAAGTAAAAAGTGCTCCGAGAGAGGGAGTGCATAGTGAGCCGCGTCTGGTGGCGGCGGAGAAGTAGCGTGCCCAGGACTGCGGCGGTGAGACCCCTTGGATTTCCCCTAACACGGGGACTGTGGGGCCGTGTCCGACAACCACGATACGGGGACCGGTGGGTTCGAGTCTGACAACCAAGATAACAGGCGGGTCACCAGAACCATCAGCAGTGGGAAACGCTTAACTTCTCAACAAAGCCACATGGGTTAACCGCTAATGTAAGTACATGATTGATATGTCAGTCCATAGAGCCAAAAAATTGGGGATAATTTGAGCATTCTGTGATAACATTTATTACTAACTCTTAAAGGGACAAGTGAACAAAATATACGGACGCATACGCTACCAGTTCATGTATCAAGGTATTTTTCTATTTATGCCCATTTTTGTATGATATAAAGATGTACAAATTAATCATCTTATGCCAATATTCAGGGTACTGATAAAGTCCAGGTGGGCGAAACATGTTTACCCAGAAGCTTTAAAAGCAAGACAAGAGGCACAGGAATTCACATGTTTTTAGGAAAATATTGTTATCCTCTTAAAGGCACGGTAAATTAAGATTTAATACATTTATTTTATTATTTTTTATTAATATTGTGTATGATATGGTCAAACACAAAGGCTCTGTATAGGGGAGGGGAACGCCTAATCGCCTTAAGGGAATATAGATACAGCATTGAGAGCCTGTGTTTGTACCAATCTCTATGATATAGCATTAAGGGTGAGGTCAGCCAGCAGGTGTGTACAGTGCAAGGTCACCTCCTTTTTTGAAACCTATTGACACTAACTAAATAAGTAAAAAAAGAGGGAATTAAGTATAATAATATATGGAAATATGGGAAAAGAGGTAGATAGAGGGAACACATTAATCTTAGAAAATAAAGGGGGAAAATTAGAGAATACAAACCAAAAGGTAGAAGGAAATGTGGGGAAAAGAAGGGGGACGGGAATGTGGAAAAGAGACAACATGAGCAGGAGGTAAAATAAGGGGAAGATGTAGAGAAGGTGAAAAGAAATGAAGAATAAAAGGAAGATGATAGGAGCAATAAAGGATATGTAGAAAACAGAATTGGATGGAGTGAAGGTGAAAAAGAAAGTGATGTGGGGATGTTACAAGAAAAAAGAAAAAGAGGGAAAATAAAAAAGTAAAAGTGGAAAGGTGACGAAGGAGAGTAACAGAACGTAGATACAAGGTGAAAAAGAAGTAAAAACAGGGAATGTGAAAATGAAAATTTAGAAAAGAGGTGAGGGGGGTAGGGATAGATGGAGGGGTCACATAAAGAGATAAAAAGGGAAAGACAAAAAGAAAATGCTGCAGATAGAAAGGGAGAGAGAGAGGAAAAGTATGATGCAGGTGACTTGCAAATGGGAGAAAGATGGAGAAAATGTGGAAAGCTCACATCATTCTCTGTAAAGGAGCATGTGAATGGGATCCCCTGGCGCTCCTTACAGAGAGATTGAGATGACGCCCTGCTGCAGTTTCTGGGTCAGCTCGCACAGTGATCATACACTACAGAGACAGTTGGGGCATGTCTGGTCCTTAGACAGCCTAACCTCAGCAATGGAGTTGGGGGAGATGGCGGTGTGGCTGTGCTGTGGCCCCAATCCCATACTGCTGTCACAGGTGCTGCAAAGCGGGGTGAGGCAGATTAAATTCTGCCATGGGCCCGGTTGCAGTTGCCTCCCCTGCCTCTATGGTACTGTATGTACGCCCATGTGCTCAGCACATTTTGGCCCTAATTTGGCCCGAACTTCCTACAGCCATTAAACAGAATGTGGGAGTTGGCCAAAGCCCAGATTTGAGTCTAAAAGTCTCCAGTCCGAGTAAAACCTTCCAAATTTGGGTTACCCCCAAAGTGTATAACCCCCAGGTGTCCATGTATATTCACCATAACCCTAGATCCCACAGATCTGGAGGCAAATCTGGCAAGTTTTAAGTGGGTAAATTGAGTTTATTATAGGCCAGCCAATGCCCCCAACTGTCTGCCCTCCAGTGAACTCCATATACCCCCAAAAAGCAATCTAGTGGAGCCTGAGCTGAGCAGGTGGTACATTAAATGAAAAAAAGAAACCTTGCCAGCTAAGAAAAAAAATCTTGCATCCTATCAACGCCCCCTAGAATGATGACGCCCTGTGCAGCTGCTCTATCTGGACCCCCTTAATGGGGGGGCCATGCTCTGGATCTCTGAAGCCATTATAGAAGGATGTCTATCAGATTGACCTTACATTGCCTGGTGCTCCCTCATCCTTCCAGAATCAAGGGCCCGGAGTTCTGCTTTATAATAATATTTGCCTCCAGATGGTTTTAGCTTATGTAAGCTGAAGCCACCAGAGGTTTGTATAATGTGCATAATGGAGCGATGTGAATATAATGGCTCCGACACAACTGCTGCAGCACATTGAGAGTATTGATCGTCTCCGGCTCTGCATTCTGCTTCATAATGCACCTAAAGTGGAACTCCGAGAAGGATCAAAACAGACCTTTATTGAGGTCTGGTTATTGGTATTGCACTTTCTATAAATAGGACTTTTACATTGTTAGTATCTCCTTCTGGTCATAATAACCCGGCCCCTGTGTCTTCACATCCCACTGCAGCACTTGAGGAGCTCCATAGATCACGGCTTCTCGACCTGCGGTAAGCAAACCTCAGGAGATACGCAGCAATGCTCTGGGGGGCACTTAAAAGCCTGGGGGAGGATCTGCCATATTATTGTAAAGTGGCCCAAACAATAGGGTTTGGTCCATTTTCCCGGGGCAATTCACTTAGCCTGTACAGGTATGTGGCCTCGGCCTGCACATACACTGTGGGATCACCAGTGGGGTGAATATACAGCCCACCCCAGAGGGTTTTAGACACAGGGATTCCCCCAGAAATTGGGAAGTGGCCAGGCCTGGAGCCTTTTAGCCATTCAAAGAGGGTTTTGGTCCACTTTAAGGTGGTCCAAACCCTAGGATTTTGACTATCCTGGGTTTTGGTCCTTTCCCTGGGGGCCTGTGTGAAACCCCTCAGCTCGCCTAATCTACCACCCCTTTCTATGGTGCATGCGCGGCCTCTCGTCCAATCATCACACTCAAATACACTCCCGCCCCCTTCGTCTAAGGGAGCAGACCCGAGCACGCCTGGCAGCCGCATCCCCCGCTGCCCTCTAACAGGAAGCATGCCATGCTGGCCATTCAAAAATGCCACGGGTGTGCCAACTCGCTAAAGGGATAGTGGGGAGCACCCGCTGCTCACTTATGTGCCGTTGGAGCAGAGAAGAAGGGGAGTATACCGAGCGATCTGGGGGATTCCACACAGCCCAGGAAGAGAGGAAGGGAATCAATGGCCCAGGAATCTAAAGAGCCGTGGTTTTGGTCCACATAAGAGACTGCTGCTCAGTGCTTTTTGTAAGTGTTTTTTTTTGTTTGGATACAGGTTGTTTGCACATGTGAGCAGTTCTAATACAGATTGTTTTAACCTAAATTATGCTCATCTAGGTGAAGTGTATTAATGTAATTTAAATTATTTTAAATTGATTTTGAGTGCTGTATCTATGTATTTGTTTATTAATGCTGAACTGTCAGGTCCTTCCCTCAGATATGCCTGACAGTGGTGCACACAATGGATGGGAGGGGGCTGGGGATGCTGGTGGGGGCCCATGCATGCACCATGGGATCTAACCTCATAATGACTATCAGGTAAGGGGGGTCACACAGACACATCCCAAACCAGGATGACCTGAGGGCAAGCTTTAAAGAGCACCTATACTCAGAGGGAAGCTCCAGCCTGATCTGCAGTCTGATTCGCAGCCTGACCCGCAGATTGATCACCAGCCTAAGCCACAGTCCGATCCCCAGATTTATCCCTAGTCCGATTCCCCAGCCTGATTCCCAGATTGATCCCCAGTCCGATCCCCAGATTGATCCCCAGTCCGATCCCCAGATTGATCCCCAGTCCGATCCCCAGCCCGACCCACAGATTGATCCCCAAGCTGATCTGCAGCCTGAGCCGCAGTGCGATTCCCCAGCCTGAGCCGCAGTGCGATTCCCCAGCCTGAGCCGCAGTGCGATTCCCCAGCCTGAGCCGCAGTGCGATTCCCCAGCCTGAGCAGCAGTGCGATTCCCCAGCCTGAGCCGCAGTGCGATTCCCCAGCCTGAGCCGCAGTGCGATTCCCCAGCCTGAGCCGCAGTGCGATTCCCCAGCCTGAGCCGCAGTGCGATTTCCCAGCCTGAGCCGCAGTGCGATTCCCCAGCCTGAGCCGCAGTGCGATTCCCCAGCCTGAGCCGCAGTGCGATTCCCCAGCCTGAGCCGCAGTGCGATTCCCCAGCCTGAGCCGCAGTGCGATTCCCCAGCCTGATCAGCAACCCGAGTCAGCATGTTAAATACTAATGTTTGCCGCACACTCTACAATATCTGTCCCATATCTATACAATCTTAAAAGGATTTGACTGCACATCTATTGCAACTGTACTTCTGTTACAAGTGTTTGTTCCTGTGACAACTCCTCTGTGTGGTAGCCGCACAGACTGCCTGCGTGACCAATGGTAAGGGGTGCAACTGCAATGAGGACATGTGAGGCAGCCACCTCAGGCGGCACTGCAGCAGTTTTGGAGCCTGTTCATTTGAAAATTATTTTCTCAGTGGTTCAGCAGGGATTGAGGGTCACTGCTGCACTCTGTCATGTTTTTACAGTCAATCATTGGTGGCTCAGTAGCCGAGGCCCCACCCTCTTCCCCGGGTTGACACTATTCCTATCATAGGAAGGAGCCGGGTGGATCACTGTGGCACATCCTGCGAGAGGAGACTTTCTATAGTTAACCTCTGGCAGGAGAGAGGCTAGGTTCACTCCTGCCAATAGTGGACAATAAGGTTCTCCTTTAATAATATCGGCCCATTTATTGTTTCCCAGCAGTGGTCTTACCAAGTGCTCCCTGGCAAATGTCCGTCCGGGTGGCTCCTTCTTTGATGAACTGAGGGTTGTCGCACAGCTCCTGAAAGAAAAAAAACAAATCATTATAGAAGAACCCTCTGTGAGCGCAATTCTGCCATTTACTGATTGGCTGTCAGAACCCAAGCGGAAACTAGTTTTGTTACACTGGAATATGGTTCAATTTGGCTGATGCGGCTCCCTAATGTAAAGAAATGCTGAATACTATATTAAAGTGTACCAAAATCCACGTCCGACGGCCCTGGAATCTTATAGATTTCCTCCCCCCGGGGCATCCAGATTGGATGTGTGAACGCCTCCCCCAAGTCCCCTAAAAAACCTTCTTCTCCCGGATCCAACGACGAATGTGCAAGCTGTGGACGCCGTCAGCTATACCTTTAGCAGGGTGTGCACCCACCAGGCATTTGTGAATGACACACTATATTGCCGAGCGCAGTTGAGAAGCGCTGATTGAAGGAGAGTCCGCGCATGTGCCGTAGGACTGGCGAAAAATGAGTTTAGCTGGGTGACCTGGGTGGTTTTACATGGCGGGGCATCCCGAATCAGCAAAGACCAGAACCCAGGACAGTCAAAATCACGGGTTTTGCTTCACTTTAAGCAACTGCTTTGTCCAGCATAGGATCCTCCCATTGTGCCCCAAGCACTGACCCACCATCAGGGCAGTTCAGGAGGTTCAGAGCAGAGCATCACAATTCGGGATGGCCGGGGACACAGAACAAAACCAGAGAAAGACAATTATAATTATCATGGGTTTTGTTCTTTGCTCCAGGGCATCCTGAATTGGCAAACAGCTCTATTTACATGCAGAGCCGCGCATGCTCTTGCTTCCAGCCTATTTGAATGCCTGGAGGCGGAAGCGAGTTCACAGCACGAATGCGGATGATGTTTACAATGGATGAAGGATGATGATGGAGGCGGGAAGCAGGTGACTGTTGCTGCTTCCCCAGGGGTTTCACAAAGTGGGTCATCCGGGAACATTGTGCCTTAACTAATATGCAAACAGACAGCAATACATGTACACACACATAGCAACTCACAAACTCACCCCACTCCCCTTCTTGAATGAACTGCTTACCTGACTGATACGTGGCAGCAGCACATCCAGCTGCACCGCCAATGAAAGAGCGGCCCCGCCATTGAAAGAGCCGCACCGCCAATGAAAGAGCGGCCCCGCCAATGAAAGAGCAGCCCCGCCATTGAAAGAGCAGCCCCGCCATTGAAAGAGCTGCACCGCCAATGAAAGAGCCGCCCCGCCAATGAAAGAGCTGCACCGCCAATGAAAGAGCGGCCCCGCCAATGAAAGAGCGGCCCCGCCAATGAAAGAGCCGCACCGCCAATGAAAGAGCGGCCCCGCCAATGAAAGAGCTGCTCCGCCAATGAAAGAGCGGCCCCGCCAATGAAAGAGCTGCTCCGCCAATGAAAGAGCTGCTCCGCCAATGAAAGAGCGGCGCGGCCAATGAAAGAGCTGCACCGCCAATGAAAGAGCTGCTCCGCCAATGAAAGAGCTGCTCCGCCAATGAAAGAGCGGCTCCGCCAATGAAAGAGCGGCCTCGCCAATGAAAGAGCGGCCTCACCAATGAAAGAGCGGCCTCTCCAATGAAAGAGCTGCTCCCCCAATGATAGAGCGGCCTCGCCAATGATAGAGCGGCCTCGCCAATGAAAGAGCGGCCTCGCCAATGAAAGAGCGTCCTCGCCAATGATAGAGCGGCCCCGCCAATGAAAGAGCGGCCTCGCCAATGATAGAGCGGCCTCGCCAATGATAGAGCGGCCCCGCCAATGATAGAGCGGCCTCGCCAATGAAAGAGCGGCCTCGCCAATGAAAGAGCGGCCTCGCCAATGATAGAGCGGCCTCGCCAATGATAGAGCGGCCCCGCCAATGAAAGAGCGGCCTCGCCAATGAAAGAGCGGCCTCGCCAATGAAAGAGCGGCCTCGCCAATGAAAGAGCGGCTCCGCCAATGAAAGAGCGGCTCCGCCAATGAAAGAGCGGCCCCGCCAATAAAAGAACGGCCTCGCCAAAGAAAGAGCGGCACCCCCAATGATAGAGCGGCCTCTCCAATGAAAGAGCTGCTCCGCCAATGATAGAGCGGCCTCGCCAATGATAGAGCGGCCTCGCCAATGAAAGAGCGGCCTCTCCAATGAAAGAGCTGCTCCGCCAATGATAGAGCGGCCTCGCCAATGATAGAGCGGCCTCGCCAATGATAGAGCGGCCTCGCCAATGAAAGAGCGGCCTCGCCAATGAAAGAGCGGCCTCGCCAATGAAAGAGCGGCCTCGCCAATGAAAGAGCGGCCTCGCCAATGATAGAGCGGCCCCGCCAATGATAGAGCGGCCCCGCCAATGAAAGAGCGGCCTCGCCAATGAAAGAGCGGCCTCGCCAATGAAAGAGCGGCCTCGCCAATGAAAGAGCGGCTCCGCCAATGAAAGAGCGGCTCCGCCAATGAAAGAGCGGCTCCGCCAATGAAAGAGCGGCCCCGCCAATAAAAGAACGGCCTCGCCAAAGAAAGAGCGGCACCGCCAATGATAGAGCGGCCTCTCCAATGAAAGAGCTGCTCCGCCAATGATAGAGCGGCCTCGCCAATGATAGAGCGGCCTCGCCAATGAAAGAGCGGCCTCGCCAATGAAAGAGCGGCCTCGCCAATGATAGAGCGGCCCCGCCAATGAAAGAGCGGCCTCGCCAATGATAGAGCGGCCTCGCCAATGATAGAGCGGCCTCGCCAATGAAAGAGCGGCCTCGCCAATGATAGAGCGGCCTCGCCAATGATAGAGCGGCCTCGCCAATGATAGAGCGGCCCCGCCAATGAAAGAGCGGCCTCGCCAATGAAAGAGCGGCCTCGCCAATGAAAGAGCGGCCCCGCCAATAAAAGAGCGGCCTTGCCAAAGAAAGAGCGGCCTTGCCAATGAAAGAGCGGCACCGCCAATGATAGAGCGGCACCGCCAATGAAAGAGCAGCCCCACCAATGAAAGAGCCGCACCACCAACGAAAGAGCTGCACCACCAATGAAAGAGCTGCACCACCAATGAAAGAGCCGCACCACCAACGAAAGAGCTGCACCACCAATGAAAGAGCTGCACCACCAACGAAAGAGCGGGCTGCTTACATGTCAGTGACCAGCCAGCTTGCTAAGGGGAGGGGCACAGGCTCGGCAACGCGGCTTGACGGCGGAATAAGGTCAAAAAATCTTTTCCCCCCTTTTTTTAAAAACAGATTGTGCCTGCTGTCAATAGGCACTCGGCAGTTGACCCGCTTTGCCGTCCGCTGCCGCCGGCCCTGACTGTAAGGTTCAGTTCACATCTGAAAGGTAAACTTTCTCCACCAGATCTTTAGCATGACCCGTATTGATTCAGTATCATGCATGCAGATGGGGCAAGTGAGTAGTAATGGGCTAATGGCAAGTGAGTAGTGATGGGCGAAGCGAACTTTGCGAGGCCCCAAACCTGAACACGGCAGTCCATGTTTGAGTTCAGCTTCTGGCCCAACACGGAAAAGCATCAACCAGCTTTACTTAAAGGATGAAGCAGCCGAAGCTGCTGTAAAACTTACCTGAGCCCCACCACCTGCCTCCTGTCAGTGGAGGTGTTTGAAATGGTCCATGGCCGGAGCCACAGAAAAATGGCCGCCGCTCCCCATGAGTGAGGACACTCCTAGTGTCAGCACTGCCAGCTAGCACTATCTTTCTTGATTAATGTAATAGCGGGTGTTGATCCGGTTTAACTAAAAGATAAGAAAGCCACTCCTACCAAGACCACAGTAATATAGGAAACATGGACACGATGTGCAGATAAGTACATCACAGGTCTGGGGGCACAATCCTGACACTAATGTTTATTTCACATTACAGAAGGAAAACAATAAGGCAGGATACCAAGAACCTGACACAAAGGGGGTTTTCCTTTAAAGTGCATCTATACCCAGAAAGGAAGTGTTAGTTGTCAACTTTTATCCCCAGCCCAATGCCCCAAAGCAAGTGTCCGTGTTTCTATTTTATTAATAAAGCCTTTGCTCAGTATTCATAACAACATTAACAGGAAGCAGTATGATGCCTGAATGGCAGCCATATGCTAATTCATTCAGTTACAAGCTAAAGCTAGTCACATAACGGCAATTACAGTAATTTTCGCCATATAAGACCCAAAAAGTGGCGGGAAAATGTCAGTGAGTCTTATTGGGTGAATGTAAGAGGAAAAAATAAAAGCCGCTGGCATGCGGCTCCTGCAGGCAGCAGCTGGAAGACTCTTGGCTGTGGAGCTGGGCGGCAGCTACATATGGCCCCTGGCTGGAATGGGGCACGCCGGCCGCTGGCTGGAATGGGGCACGCCGGCCGCTGGCTGGAATGGGGCACGCCGGCCGCTGGCTGGAATGGGGCACGCCGGCCGCTGGCTGGAATGGGGCACGCCGGCAGCTGGCTGGAATGGGGCACGCCGGCAGCTGGCTGGAATGGGGCACGCCGGCAGCTGGCTGGAATGGGGCACGCCGGCAGCTGGCTGGAATGGGGCACGCCGGCCGCTGGCTGGAATGGGGCACGCCGGCCGCTGGCTGGAATGGGGCACGCCGGCTGCTGGCTGGAATGGGGCACGCCGGCCGCTGGCTGGAATGGGGCACGCCGGCAGCTGGCTGTAATGGGGCACGCCGGCAGCTGGCTGGAATGGGGCACGCCGGCCGCTGGCTGGAATGGGGCACGCCGGCCGCTGGCTGGAATGGGGCACGCCGGCCGCTGGCTGGAATGGGGCACGCCGGCAGCTGGCTGGAATGGGGCACGCCGCCCGCTGGCTGGAATGGGGTAATTAGGAGTGGAATTTTAGCACACCATTTGCTTCAGAATATTTTTTTTCTTATTTTCCTCCTTTAAACTCTGGATGCGTCTCATGGTGTGGAATACACACTAGGTTGATGTTCTTTAAGATTTACTGCCGTTATTATAGCGGATAAGGACGACCAATGCTGAGCTGTGTGTACTGAGTGTAACTGAATGTATCATCGCTGTAATGCACCAGGGTGGGGCTGCTCAGCCATTGAGCAATATGGCCGACTGCATCCAGTTAGTGTGTTAGTGAATATTGGGCAAAGGCTTTAGTAAAAACAAACTTCCTTTATGGGCATAGGATCACTTTGATCTAACTATTTTTACAGGGGTGACGGCTAATCCACCCTGTAACACTGGCAGGTTACAGACAGTAGCTATATAATTTTCAGTCTCTCGCTGACCTACGGTTATACACATCCTCTGTAATTAGGCTGATGAGAGACATCACCATTATGACATCACAGATCACTATAGCCAGATCCCCTCCTTGGACACAACATACTATTACCATACAGGCAACATGGGAATCGCTGAGCCGCTGACACCCATGAGACACTCTGGGCTGCAAGTCCACACAGGCTGCCATGACACTTTTAACCTTTAATACTATTCGATTAAGCAGGTGGTGCTGGGCCTCCCCATAAAGGCCAAGGCCAACTAGAGGGATAAATAAAAAATAAGTGCAGCGATGGTACTGATGAGCTGCTCAATTGAAACTTACAACACGCAGCAAGTCCAGTTGCCTTGACTTTTTTATACAGCTGTACAATGAACAGGGAAAATGGGAACCTCTACAAATAGCAAATAACAGTCATTTTTATTTAAAGGGACAGTCCAGGCAATTGCAACATTAAAGAGTAATTCCACTCTCACTAGCATTTTTTAATCTTGCCATTATTGTGCGGCAAAATGATGTCTTCCATGTGCTGAGCTGATCTGTTATTTTTTTTCGTAATGATTATTTTACAATAAAACAATAAGGCAAAATACCAAAATCCCGACAAGAAGGGAGATTTCCTTTAACAGCTTCTACCCGGCACTGCAGGAAATGGAGGAGAATCACATGGGACAGGAATTAGGTGATCTGCTGGCTAACTCATATTCCTGGGATTTCTGGGTTTTTCTACAGTGGGAGCGGCCTTCAGTAAAACACGTGGACTACAAGTCCCACAATTCTTCCAATGTAACAGGCAGTAGCTTTGGCTAGTCTAAGCAACCTAATGACCTCTCCAGCTGAGAAGCCGGCCAGCCAACCCTTGCTACTAGAACACAAGACTGTGATCGTTCCAAACTGAAGAATTTACATTTCAGCAGAATGGGTTAAACCAGTCACCCATGCCTTAGCCTATCAGATAATTGTTGCTATCAAAAACTCTTGCTATGGAAAACTGTATAACACAGAGCTGCCAACAAATAGAAAATACATTGAAAATAACAGATAAGCTCAGCACATTGAAGACATAATTTTGCCACACAATAATGGAAACTTCAAAGTGGAATTACCCTTTAAAGGGCTCCAAAGTTTGCCCCTCCTTTCAGTTTCATTTCTCCATGGCCACACAAAAAAGGGGACTGTACGGCAGGTCAAAACGAGTTCTGTCTCTCTTCAAAGATGTGGGATTCCCCTCTGTGTGAAATTCCCTGGAATCCCCGGTAAATTCACTTCACTGGTGACCCCACAGTGCATGTGCATCATGGGATCTATTGTTAGGTATGCCAGCGATCCTGGGTGAATTCACCCACTGGAGCATCCCACATTGGGATGCCCCAGCCATAGGGTAATAGCTCCAGAGTTTTTGGGACTTCAGGGCTGACAAATACAGGTTTTAGTCCACTTTAAAGTGGGCCAGCAGTCAAAAATTATGGTCTCCACTGCCTGGTCCTTGCTGCTGCCACTGGGCCCTCTGCTCCTCTGTGCCACCACCAATCAGCAGCCTATCTCTGGTCTCATCTGCTCCCCATCTATGCCCTGCTTCCATTGCACCCCCATCTCTGCTCCCCATCTATGCCCTGCTTCCATTGCACCCCCATCTCTGCTCCCCATCTATGCCCTGCTTCCACTGCACCCCCATCTCTGCTCCCCATCTATGCCCTGCTTCCATTGCACCCCCATCTCTGCTCCCCATCTATGCCCTGCTTCCACTACACCCCCATCTCTGCTCCCCATCTATGCCCTGCTTCCACTACACCCTCATCTCTGCTCCCCATCTATGCCGTGCTTCCACTGCACCCTCATCTCTGCTCCCCATCTATGCCCTGCTTCCATTGCACCCCCATCTCTGCTCCCCATCTATGCCCTGCTTCCACTACACCCCCATCTCTGCTCCCCATCTATGCCCTGCTTCCACTACACCCCCATCTCTGCTCCCCATCTATGCCCTGCTTCCACTACACCCTCATCTCTGCTCCCCATCTATGTCCTGCTTCCACTGCACCCCCATCTCTGCTCCCCATCTATGCCGTGCTTCCACTGCATCCCCATAACTGCTCCTGGCTGCACCCCATATATGCCCTGCTTCAACTACACCCCCATCTCTGCTTCCCATCTATGCTCTGCTTCCATTGCACCCCATCTATGTCCTGCTTCCATTGCACCCCCATCTCTGCTCCCCATCTATGCCCTGCTTCCACTACACCACCATCTCTGCTCTCCATCTATGCCCTGCTTCCACTACACCACCATCTCTGCTCCCCATCTATGCCCTGCTTCCATTGCACCCACATCTCTGCTTCCCATCTATGCCCTGCTTCCACTACACCCTCATCTCTGCTCCCCATCTATGCCCTGCTTCTATTGCACCCCCATCTCTGCTCCCCATCTATGCCCTGCTTCCACTACACCCTCATCTCTGCTCCCCATCTATGCCCTGCTTCCACTACACCCCCATCTCTGCTCCCCATCTATGCCCTGCTTCCATTGCACCCCCATCTCTGCTCCCCATCTATGCCCTGCTTCCATTGCACCCCCATCTCTGCTCCCCATCTATGCCCTGCTTCCATTGCACCCCCATCTCTCCTCCCCATCTATGTCCTGCTTCCACTACACCCCCATCTCTGCTCCCCATATATGTCCTGCTTCCATTGCACCCCCATCTCTGCTCCCCATCTATGCCCTGCTTCCATTGCACCCCCATCTCTGCTCCCCATCTATGCCCTGCTTCCATTGCACCCCCATCTCTGCACCCCATCTATGCCCTGCTTCCATCACACCCCCATCTCTGCTCCCCATCTATGCCCTGCTTCCACTACACCCCCATCTCTGCTCCTGGCTGCTCCCCATCTATGCCCTGCTTCCACTACACCCCCATCTCTGCTCCCCATCTATGCCCTGCTTCCATTGCACCCACATCTCTGCTTCCCATCTATGCCCTGCTTCCACTGCATCCCCATAACTGCTCCTGGCTGCACCCCATCTATGCCCTGCTTCCACTACACCCCCATCTCTGCTTCCCATCTATGCCCTGCTTCCATCACACCCCCATCTCTGCTCCCCATCTATGCCCTGCTTCCACTACACCCCCATCTCTGCTCCTGGCTGCACCCCATCTATGCCCTGCTTCCACTACACCCCCATCTCTGCTCCCCATCTATGCCCTGCTTCCATTGCACCCCCATCTCTGCTTCCCATCTATGCCCTGCTTCCATTGCACCCACATCTCTGCTCCCCATCTATGCCATGCTTCCACTGCACCCCCATCTCTGCTCCCCATCTATGCCATGCTTCCATTACACCCCCATCTCTGCTCCCCATCTATGCCCTGCTTCCACTACACCCCCATCTCTGCTTCCCATCTATGCCCTGCTTCCATTGCACCCCCATCTCTGCTCCCCATCTATGCCCTGCTTCCACTACACCCCCATCTCTGCTCCCCATCTATGCCCTGCTTCCATTGCACCCCCATCTCTGCTCCCCATCTATGCCCTGCTTCCATTGCACCCCCATCTCTGCTCCCCATCTATGCCCTGCTTCCATTGCACCCCCATCTCTGCTCCCCATCTATGTCCTGCTTCCACTACACCCCCATCTCTGCTCCCCATCTATGCCCTGCTTCCATTGCACCCCCATCTCTGCTCCCCATCTATGCCCTGCTTCCATTGCACCCCCATCTCTGCTCCCCATCTATGCCCTGCTTCCATTGCACCCCCATCTCTGCTCCCCATCTATGCCCTGCTTCCACTACACCCCCATCTATGCCCTGCTTCCATTGCACCCCATCTCTGCTCCCTATCTATGCCCTGCTTCCACTGCATCCCCATCTCTGCTCCTGGCTGCACCCCATCTATGGTCTGCTTCCGCTCAAGGGCATAGGGTGGAGCAGGAGGGGGCACTTGCCCTGGGTGCAGCAGGTCAGTGGGTTGCCAAAGGGGGGCGCCATTTTGAACCTTTGCCCCGGGTTCCAGAAAGCCTGGCTATTCCTCTGCTACCATTACACCCCTACACACCCCTACACAGCCTAGCACGCAGCCATTTAGCGGTGGATGCGGGGTTGGGGTTGCAGCTGGTGCTGCCTTACTGTAAAAGAGCAGCATCTCAGTAGATTCTTCCGGCACCCAGTTTGGCTCTGCGCAGGTGGCATCGCAGTTAAACTCATTTGAGTTCTGTTCCCCCGCCCCGCATCCACCCACAGTAAACAGAGCTGCACAGTGGCTCCGCCCTCCCCTCCTTGCACAAGCTGGTTCCACAGGCTGAGCTGAGAAAACCTTAAGCTGCTCCAGGCCGACCCCACCCAATGGGACCAGAGCCCGCACATGCGCTGTTGGACCCGGAAGAGGTGAATTGTTCTGGACCTTCTTGGGTGTTCCACACAATAGGGGTATCCCAGTTCGAAATGCCCCTGGGGCATGGAACAGAACAGGGCCGGTTCTAGGTTTGTGGGGGCCCAGGCTCTCGTCCAATCAGAGCCCTTTGCTGTGTTTACTTCTTTTTGGCAAGGCCTCTAATTGAAACAAATGGGGGTTACACACTACCGCATCCCCCATATCCCCGGCCTTGTACGCGCTCCATCAACAGCCTATCTGAATGGCTGGGGTGGGAGAGTGTGCACCCAGCCAGGGATGCAGGGTATGTGGGCGCGTCCACTCCCCATTCAAAACAATGACGGCTAACTGCAAAATTATATAGTCATGGCAGACAGCTTTCATTGCCTAATAGCCAACTTATGAGCAATTGGAGCCGGTAAAGGTAAGCTTTTACAGGCACCCTGGGGGGTTTCACACATCCTCATTCAGCCCTGGAATATTTTTTAGATTCCAGGCCGGCCGCTTGTGGGTTTTGTTCAGCTTTAAAGAGGGACATTGGTCGTCCGAGTTCCAATCCTTGGGGCATCCTGAATTGGGATGCCCCACTGTGTGGATCCCCCCCAATCGCTAGTTTCACTCACTTTATCCTGGATGTCCTCGCAGGGCCCCGTGCCGCGGCATCAACTCCACTCACCTCTAGCTGTGCTCGTTCCCAATCCCCACTTGGGGCGTAGGCCCGCCACGGCTAGGAGTTGAACGGGGGGATGTGGCTGGCAGCACACTCACACTCGGTGCACTTGTTCTTGCCCGAGTCTGTGCTATGAGAGTGAAAGGAAGGTGAGTGTTCGGCACGACCTGTGGGATACACACAGCAGGGCTTCCCAATTCAGGATGCTACAAAATTTAGACAAGCTAAAGGGGCAGCACTAGCCTTTCAGCCACGTATAATAATCAAAAACAGTCAAACCATATAATGGTGTGCACACTAGCCCCAACAACAGAAAGTCAAACACAAGAGAAACAAATGGGGGAACCCACAATACCCCAAAGAAAGTTGCCTGGGGTACAAAAGTGGCACCACTCTTAAGAGTATAAAAATATATCTCAATTTATTATTTACAATTACATATAGAACACATAATAACACTTATACAAATAGACAACATACATACATAAAAGCACCAGGGGGCGCCGGTGGTCTAATAAAAATCATAATAAAAATGTGACACTTAGTTCCAATAGCAATATATAAATCCCAATAAATTAGTCAAATTTGTACAAAATACGCAATAAATGTGCAAGATCAATGCTAACCAGTAAACAATTCTAATTCTATATCCATGGCTAACACCATAGAGCAGGAAAACGTGCCAGAGAAAGGGTTTGTTACTCCTTTGAACACTCTGGCACATTTTCCTGCTCTATGGTGTTAGCCATTTGCATTAATTAGATGGTTGGATATAGAATTAGAATTGTTTACTGGTTAGCATTGATCTTGCACATTTATTGCGTATTTTGCACAAATTTGACTAATTTATTGGGATTTATATATTGCTATTGGAACTAAGTGTTACATTTTTATTATGATTTTTATTCGACCACCGGCGCCCCCTGGTGCTTTTATGTATGTATGTTGTCTATTTGTATGTAAGTGTTATTATGTGTTCTATATGTAATTGTAAATAATAAATTGAGATATATTTTTATACTCTTAAGAGTGGTGCCACTTTTGTACCCCAGGCAACTTTCTTTGGGGTATTGTGGGTTCCCCCCATTTGTTTCTCTTGTGTTTGACAATTCAGGATGCTAGATGTTAAATTCCTGTGTGTTGTTCCTCATTAAACCATTGGAAATCTGGGACTTTGGATTCTATTACTGGGAAAAGAAAGCAGGAAGGATGGCAAAACCATCCAAACGGTGCTGCCTGCGGGGTAAGTGATGCGGCGGGACATAAGTCTTGGTCTGCTTTAGTGGGATGTAGAGCAACTTCACCGCTACAGTTTTAAATCTGTTGGTACAGTTGGATAAAAAACTGAACCTGTTAAGTTGAGCAAAACCCAAAGGGCATCCCGACTGCCCGCCTCCCCCCCCTCAATTGACCCCCTGTAAACCTGTGGTAGTATCAAAAACCATGCTCGTGCATTTGGCTGCTCAAAAAGGGATTTATGGGCGAATGTGTTGCTGCTCCCACCTTGGTCACTAGATGGGGGTATAAGACCACAAAACAGAGAAGCAGATTTTTATGCAAGCTTAGAATTATAGCTCAGAGTTGCCCTTTAAGATGAGTCAATACAAGATACATTTAGGGAACGAAGGTAAACTGTTGGGATTGGCTGAGAGCTTTTTGGAGGGAAAACTACAAGCAACCTTGTATGAGCAGAGACAAGGCCCGGGGTGCAGTTGGAGGTGAATGAGAAGACTAGTGTTCCTGTATTTGCTTTTCTACAAAGCAAATTATTTGGCCTGTGAACTGTGTATTTGACCGTGACGTGAAGTAAAGTCTCCTATCCTGTTTGCCATTGAGTGTCTGTTTGCTGTGATGCCATCTTGTCATCTCCCTGTGCTGCGGTCCCATTAACCCTTACCCTCGCTGCCATACCTGTGTGCTGTGACAGTGCTGGAGATAAGAGACGTGATTACAAGTTTAATCTGACCGTGACTGCTGGTGGTTAACCCCGTTAGCTACTGTTACAAACCCACTAGTATTTTGCATATATATGACTGTTTTTCGTTGGCATTTAAATACTATATGATTGTATGGATGTTGCACAGATGGGATTGCCAGTATATGAGGATGGCAGATTACTCACCGTGGGTCTCTTCCACACCACCCCCTGCACTTTGGGGGAGTTGGCTCCCAGACTGCAGACACTCGTCTCTGATCGCCTCGAAATCCTGGTCCAGGAATTTCAGGGTCTTCTCGTTGGTGCCGTAGCCGTTGTCCAGAGCCCGTTCATGGGCCAGCCTGGCCGCCACGCCGCTCATGGTCTGCGGTCAGGGATGACTGTAGTGCAGCCGGTGAGGTCCCTTACAATCTATTAGGGTATAGGGGAGATTACAGAAGGAGAAGAGCTTACAATCTATTAGGGTATAGGGGAGATTACAGAAGGAGAAGAGCTTACAATCTATTAGGGTATAGGGGAGATTACAGAAGGAGAAGAGCTTACAATCTATTAGGGTATAGGGGAGATTACAGAAGGAGAAGAGCTTACACTCTATTAGGGTATAGGGGAGATTACAGAAGGAGAAGAGCTTACAATCTATTAGGGTATAAGGGAGGATACAGAAGGAGAAGAGCTTACAATCTATTAGGGTATAGGGGAGATTACAGAAGGGACAGGCAGAAATCCCGGCAGTGTAGAGGACAAGGCACAGGGTGGCCGGATCCGGGATGACAGGGGATCGGCAGGCTGGAAGGATCGGATGCAGCTGATCCTCTGCAATGTCAGCTCGTCAGGCTTCTCTCTGCAGCAGCAGCAGGAAGAGGCAGCACAGCCCGGCGTCCTGACAGCTGCAGGGTGTGACCTGTGTGAGCAGGCGGCCGCCTTCCAGCATTCAGGTAGAATGAGGGCGAGCGAGGGGGGAGTGTCACCCTGTGATACATCTCAGGATGGTGCCCCCCCTATAATACACCCAGAGAAAGAGAGAGAGAGAAAGAAAGAGAAAGAAGGAGGGAATGTATAAGAGAGAGAGAAAGAGGGAATGTGTAGGAGAGAAAAGGAAGGAATGTGTAAGTGAGAGGGAAGGAAGGAATGTGTGTGTGTGTGTGTGTGTGTGTGTGTGTGTGTGTGTGTGTGTGTGAGAGAGAGAGAGAGACATGGAGGTAATGTGTAAGAGAGAGGGAAAAAGGGAAGGTGTAAGATATAGATGGAGGGAATGTGCAAGAGAGAGAGAAGGAGGGAATGTGCAAGAGAGAGGGAAAGAGGGAATGTGCAAGAGAGAGGGAAAGAGGGAATGTGCAAGAGAGAGGGAAAGAGGGAAGGTGTAAGAGAGAGATGGAGGGAAGGTGTAAGAGAGAGATGGAGGGAATGTGTAAGAGAGAGATAGAGGGAATGTGTAGTAGAGAGCGAGAAGGAGGGAATGTGTAATAGAGAGGTAAACAGGGAATGTGTAAGAGAGAGAGAGAGAGAGATGAGGGCATGTGTAAGAGAGAGAAAGAGAGACAGAAGGAGTAAATGTGTAAAATAGAAAAAGAGGGAATGTGCAATAGAGAAAAAGAAAGAGAAAATATGTAAGAGAGAGAATGAATGAATGTGTAAGAGAGAGAGGGAAGAAATGTGTAAGAGACATAAGGAGGGAATGTCTAAGTGAGAGGGAAGGAGAGGATGTGTAAGAGACAGTAAGAAAGAATGCGTAAGAGGGAGTGAAAATTAGAATGTGTAATAGAAAGAGGGCTTGGGTAAGAGGGAGAGAGGGATGGAATGTGTAAGAGAGAGAAAAAGAGGAAATATGTAAGAGCAAAATAAAAAGTAATTATGGAAATAAGAGACAAAGAACAAGGGGTTGTGCAAAAGAGCTGCAAAAGGAGGAGATGTGGCAAAAAGGTGAATGTAAAAAGAGAGGAGGAGAAAGTGAAATGAGAAAGCTGAAAGGAATACAGAAAACAAGAGAAAGTTAGATGAAGGGAATGTTGAAGAAAGGAAGAGCAGAAAACATGGACAACTTTACAGGTTGCAGTGCCACCACCAGAGAGAGGTTCTTCTTTATAGGTTGCAGTGCCACCACCAGAGAGAGGTTCTTCTTTATAGGTTGCAGTGCCACCATCAGAGAGGTTCTTCTTTATAGGTTGCAGTGCCACCACCAGAGAGAGGTTCTTCTTTATAGGTTGCAGCGCCACCACCAGAGAGGTTCTTCTTTATAGTTTGCAGTGCCACCATCAGAGAGAGGTTCTTCTTTATATGTTGCAGTGCCACCACCAGAGAGAGGTTCTTCTTTATAGGTTGCAGTGCCACCATCAGAGAGGTTCTTCTTTATAGGTTGCAGTGCCACCACCAGAGAGAGGTTCTTCTTTATAGGTTGCAGCGCCACCACCAGAGAGGTTCTTCTTTATAGTTTGCAGTGCCACCATCAGAGAGAGGTTCTTCTTTATATGTTGCAGTGCCACCACCAGAGAGAGGTTCTTCTTTATAGGTTGCAGCGCCACCACCAGAGAGGTTCTTCTTTATAGTTTGCAGTGCCACCATCAGAGAGAGGTTCTTCTTTATAGGTTGCAGTGCCACCACCAGAGAGAGGTTCTTCTTTATAGGTTGCAGTGCCACCACCAGAGAGAGGTTCTTCTTTATAGGTTGCAGTGCCACCACCAGAGAGAGGTTCTTCTTTATAGGTTGCAGTGCCACCACCAGAGAGAGGTTCTTCTTTATAGGTTGCTGTGCCACCACCAGAGAGAGGTTCTTCTTTATAGGTTGCAGTGCCACCACCAGAGAGAGGTTCTTCTTTATAGGTTGCAGTGCCACCACCAGAGAGAGGTTCTTCTTTATAGGTTGCAGTTCCACCACCAGAGAGAGGTTCTTCTTTATAGGTTGCAGTGCCACCACCAGAGAGAGGTTCTTCTTTATAGGTTGCAGCACCACCACCAGAGAGAGGTTCTTCTTTATAGGTTGCAGCGCCACCACCAGAGAGAGGATCTTCTTTATAGGTTGCAGCGCCACCACCAGAGAGAGGTTCTTCTTTATAGGTTGCAGTGCCACCACCAGAGGTTCTTCTTTACAGGTTGCAGTGCCACCACCAGAGAGAGGTTCTTCTTTATAGGTTGCAGTGCCACCACCAGAGAGAGGTTCTTCTTTATAGGTTGCAGTGCCACCACCAGAGAGAGGTTCATCTTTATAGGTTGCAGTGCCACCATCAGAGAGGTTCTTCTTTATAGGTTGCAGTGCCACCATCAGAGAGGTTCTTCTTTATAGGTTGCAGCGCCACCACCAGAGAGAGGTTCTTCTTTATAGGTTGCAGTTCCACCACCAGAGAGGTTCTTCTTTATAGGTTGCAGCGCCACCACCAGAGAGAGGTTCTTCTTTATAGGTTGCAGTGCCACCACCAGAGAGAGGTTCTTCTTTATAGGTTGCAGCGCCACCACCAGAGAGGTTCTTCTTTATAGGTTGCAGTGCCACCACCAGAGAGAGGTTCTTCTTTATAGGTTGCAGTTCCACCACCAGAGAGAGGTTCTTCTTTATAGGTTGCAGTGCCACCATCAGAGAGGTTCTTCTTTATAGGTCGCAGTGCCACCACCAGAGAGAGGTTCTTCTTTATAGGTTGCAGTGCCACCATCAGAGAGGTTCTTCTTTATAGGTCGCAGTGCCACCACCAGAGAGAGGTTCTTCTTTATAGGTTGCAGTGCCACCACCAGAGAGAGGTTCTTCTTTATAGGTTGCAGTGCCACCACCAGAGAGAGGTTCTTCTTTATAGGTTGCAGTGCCACCACCAGAGAGAGGTTCTTCTTTATAGGTTGCAGTGCCACCACCAGAGAGGTTCTTCTTTATAGGTTGCAGTGCCACCACCAGAGAGAGGTTCTTCTTTATAGGTTGCAGTGCCACCACCAGAGAGAGGTTCTTCTTTATAGGTTGCAGTGCCACCACCAGAGAGAGGTCCTTCTTTATAGGTTGCAGTGCCACCACCAGAGAGATGTTCTTCTTTTATAGGTTGCAGCGCCACCACCAGAGAGGTTCTTCTTTATAGGTTGCAGTGCCACCACCAGAGAGAGGTTCTTCTTTATAGGTTGCAGCGCCACCACCAGAGAGAGGTTCTTCTTTATAGGTTGCAGTGCCACCACCAGAGAGAGGTTCTTCTTTATAGGTTGCAGTGCCACCACCAGAGAGATGTTCTTCTTTTATAGGTTGCAGTGCCACCACCAGAGAGAGGTTCTTCTTTATAGGTTGCAGCGCCACCACCAGAGAGAGGTTCTTCTTTATAGGTTGCAGCGCCACCACCAGAGAGAGGTTCTTCTTTATAGGTTGCAGCGCCACCACCAGAGAGAGGTTCTTCTTTATAGGTTGCAGTGCCACCACCAGAGAGAGGTTCTTCTTTATAGGTTGCAGTGCCACCACCAGAGAGAGGTTCTTCTTTATAGGTTGCAGCGCCACCACCAGAGAGAGGTTCTTCTTTATAGGTTGCAGTGCCACCACCAGAGAGAGGTTCTTCTTTATAGGTTGCAGTGCCACCACCAGAGAGAGGTTCTTCTTTATAGGTTGCAGCGCCACCACCAGAGAGAGGTTCTTCTTTATAGGTTGCAGCGCCACCACCAGAGAGAGGTTCTTCTTTATAGGTTGCAGTGCCACCACCAGAGAGGTTCTTCTTTATAGGTTGCAGTGCCACCACCAGAGAGAGGTTCTTCTTTATAGGTTGCAGTGCCACCACCAGAGAGAGGTTCTTCTTTATAGGTTGCAGTGCCACCACCAGAGAGAGGTTCTTCTTTATAGGTTGCAGTGCCACCACCAGAGAGGTTCTTCTTTATAGGTTGCAGTGCCACCACCAGAGAGAGGTTCTTCTTTATAGGTTGCAGTGCCACCACCAGAGAGAGGTTCTTCTTTATAGGTTGCAGTGCCACCACCAGAGAGAGGTTCTTCTTTATAGGTTGCAGCGCCACCACCAGAGAGAGGTTCTTCTTTATAGGTTGCAGTGCCACCACCAGAGAGGTTCTTCTTTATAGGTTGCAGTGCCACCACCAGAGAGGTTCTTCTTTATAGGTTGCAGTGCCACCACCAGAGAGAGGTTCTTCTTTATAGGTTGCAGTGCCACCACCAGAGAGGTTCTTCTTTATAAGTTGCAGTGCCACCATCAGAGAGGTTCTTCTTTATAGGTTGCAGTGCCACCACCAGAGAGAGGTTCTTCTTTATAGGTTGCAGTGCCACCACCAGAGAGAGGTTCTTCTTTATAGGTTGCAGCGCCACCACCAGAGAGAGGTTCTTCTTTATAGGTTGCAGTGCCACCACCAGAGAGAGGTTCTTCTTTATAGGTTGCAGTGCCACCACCAGAGAGGTTCTTCTTTATAGGTTGCAGTGCCACCACCAGAGAGAGGTTCTTCTTTATAGGTTGCAGTGCCACCACCAGAGAGAGGTTCTTCTTTATAGGTTGCAGTGCCACCACCAGAGAGAGGTTCTTCTTTATAGGTTGCAGCGCCACCACCAGAGAGAGGTTCTTCTTTATAGGTTGCAGTGCCACCACCAGAGAGGTTCTTCTTTATAGGTTGCAGTGCCACCACCAGAGAGGTTCTTCTTTATAGGTTGCAGTGCCACCACCAGAGAGAGGTTCTTCTTTATAGGTTGCAGTGCCACCACCAGAGAGGTTCTTCTTTATAAGTTGCAGTGCCACCATCAGAGAGGTTCTTCTTTATAGGTTGCAGTGCCACCACCAGAGAGAGGTTCTTCTTTATAGGTTGCAGTGCCACCACCAGAGAGAGGTTCTTCTTTATAGGTTGCAGCGCCACCACCAGAGAGAGGTTCTTCTTTATAGGTTGCAGTGCCACCACCAGAGAGAGGTTCTTCTTTATAGGTTGCAGTGCCACCACCAGAGAGAGGTTCTTCTTTATAGGTTGCAGTGCCACCACCAGAGAGGTTCTTCTTTATAGGTTGCAGTGCCACCATCAGAGAGAGGTTCTTCTTTATAGGTTGCATTGCCACCACCAGAGAGAGGTTCTTCTTTATAGGTTGCAGTGCCACCACCAGAGAGAGGTTCTTCTTTATAGGTTGCAGTGCCACCATCAGAGAGAGGTTCTTCTTTATAGGTTGCAGTGCCACCATCAGAGAGGTTCTTCTTTATAGGTTGCAGTGCCACCACCAGAGAGAGGTTCTTCTTTATAGGTTGCAGTGCCACCATCAGAGAGAGGTTCTTCTTTATAGGTTGCAGTGCCACCACCAGAGAGGTTCTTCTTTATAGGTTGCAGTGCCACCATCAGAGAGGTTCTTCTTTATAGGTCGCAGTGCCACCACCAGAGAGAGGTTCTTCTTTATAGGTTGTAGTGCCACCATCAGAGAGGTTCTTCTTTATAGGTTGCAGTGCCACCACCAGAGAGGTTCTTCTTTATAGGTTGCAGTGCCACCACCAGAGAGGTTCTTCTTTATAGGTTGCAGTGCCACCACCAGAGAGAGGTTCTTCTTTATAGGTTGCAGTGCCACCACCAGAGAGAGGTTCTTCTTTATAGGTTGCAGTGCCACCACCAGAGAGAGGATCTTCTTTATAGGTTGCAGTGCCACCACCAGAGAGAGGTTCTTCTTTATAGGTTGCAGTGCCACCACCAGAGAGAGGTTCTTCTTTATAGGTTGCAGTGAAACCACCAGAGAGAGGCTCTTCTTTATAGGTTGCAGTGCCACCACCAGAGAGGCTCTTCTTTATAGGTTGCAGAGCTACCACCAGAGAGGCTCTTCTTTATAGGTTGCAGTGCCACCACCAGGGAGGTTCTTCTTTATAGGTTGCAGTGCCACCATCAGAGAGGTTCTTCTTTATAGGTTGCAGTGCCACCTCCAGAGAGGTTCTTCTTTATAGGTTGCAGTGCCACCATCAGAGAGGTTCTTCTTTATAGGTTGCAGTGCCACCATCAGAGAGGTTCTTCTTTATAGGTTGCAGCGCCACCTCCAGAGAGAGGTTCTTCTTTATAGGTTGCAGTGCCACCACCAGAGAGGTTCTTCTTTATAGGTTGCAGTGCCACCATCAGAGAGGTTCTTCTTTATAGGTTGCAGTGCCACCACCAGAGAGGTTCTTCTTTATAGGTTGCAGTGCCACCACCAGAGAGGTTCTTCTTTATAGGTTACAGTGCCACCATCAGAGAGGTTCTTCTTTATAGGTTGCAGTGCCACCACCAGAGAGGTTCTTCTTTATAGGTTGCAGTGCCACCACCAGAGAGGTTCTTCTTTATAGGTTGCAGTTCCACTATCAGATAGGTTCTTCTTTATAGGTTGCAGTGCCACCACCAGAGAGGTTCTTCTTTATAGGTTGCAGTGCCACCACCAGAGAGGTTCTTCTTTATGGGTTGCAGTGCCACCACCAGAGAGGTTCTTCTTTATAGGTTGCAGTGCCACCACCAGAGAGGTTCTTCTTTATGGGTTGCAGTTCCACCATCAGATAAGTTCTTCTTTATAGATTGCAGTGCCACCACCAGAGAGGTTCTTCTCTCCAGGTTGCAGTGCCACCACCAGAGAGGTTCCTCCTCTTCAAAGGTTGCAGTGCCACCCTGCATGGCCAGCGATGTGACAGCACAGGGTGATGGGCATGTGGTTCTGGATCTCCTCAGCAAGGGTGGGGCTTGCAAGCTGATGGCTCCACCCTCACCCCCTGCAAGAATGTCCATCACTGAGTGCCATTGTGTAGCCAATCACACTGCGCCCTCACTGGCTCCTTCCCTTCACAGTGCAGGAGGGCGCTCCGGGCCATGTAACGTGCCCTGTGAGGATGGCGGCTTGCTGAGACACGATGGCGGCTGAGGGGGAAAATGATTGGTTTGATCTCAGGGTATAGGCTGGGCCCACAGCCCCGCAGTACTGACCAGCAATAATACAGCCCCCGGCACAGCAGCCTCGGGATAAAGTTAGTCAGTGTGATCAGCACTCTCATCATTCCTGCGCAGCGCAGCAAATGCAGAGAGAGCACCACCCAGCTCCCAACCAAGAAGCGGGTGACAAGCCGAAGCCCGATAAGTGTGGAAGGGTGGGGAGGGGGGAACTTTTATAGGGGACCATATAGGTGCTATAAAGAAACCCAGGGGCTGGAGTCTGTGCACACTGATGAGCAAATGGGCTCCCATGAAGATCCCAACCATCACTTTTATCACCGCTAAGATCCTCTGCACTTGGCTCATCCAATCAGAGATCCAGCAAACGTTCCAGTTGCTATTACAGACTTGTGTCACCTCGTTGATTGCATTGCGAGGCAGAGAGGAACTTCGTAGATAACATGACTTCCAGATATCCCGGACTTAACATCTACAGCACTTCTGCCATATTGGATTACTGACCGCCATTTGTACTTTCGCCTTAAAAAAAAAAAAAAAAATGCGCCTATTCCACCGCCAAGCTAGGCGGAAAATGCAGGAGGAATGTGAACTGGGGCCACAGCTCAGCCCCTAGCCCCCTGCAGTCCCACCACCCAAAAGCAACAGAAAGGGAGGTAGAGTTTTGCAGGGTATGCAGAAATTTGTCAGAAGATTCCGCATTCACCATCACAGCGGGAAGAAAGGAGTCAGAGGGAGCGCCAACATCCCCGACCCTGCCCCCGTTAATGTTGAGAGCTACACCTCCATCAGTCTGGACAGTGGGCCTGTGACACCAGAACCCAGCCAGGCACCTCAGGAGAGCCTACCAGAGTCATCTAGCAGCGAGGTTGGCCTTCCCTCATTTCTACAGGCTATTCAGGTCTCCAGGCTTAGGAGCAGCGTACCATCACTCCTAGAAGACATGGAGACGCCCAGTCCTTGGCAAGTCCACCCAGGCCGATCACTCTAGATGGCAGAAAACTTGGACATTATGCCAGCCACCGCAGTGCAGCCCTTTAACAGCACAGAGAACAGTCCACTGACCCTCGACATCCTTTATTTTTTTTTTCTTTACCACCCCCACGTTATGGAATCCTCCAATCAGGGCCCTCAGTTTCTCTGTCTCCTTACTAGTCGCCTAGGTCTGCTATATTATTATAACAGTAAAACCATATTCTTTCATGGTTCAGTGTTAGAAGGCCAATGACCTACTTATGTTGGCAATAGTTGTAATTGGTCACCTCTTCTTGGGGGGACTTGGTTGTAACAGCCTATAGCTAGGGGGCTGTGTGTGTGTGTGTGACCGAGTTCTCTGTTTTTAACCAGATTTAGAGACAGATTTAGGTTTGTCTGCAAGCTAACAGGGTTGAGTGCTGTGGCTCCTTTAAGACTTTTGTATCCTGATTGGCCTGCTAACGTGCACCTCCCAGGTTAGTTATAAATTGGTCTGAGCGGCTGCCACCCCTCTTTTGCTTATTTTGAATTTGTGCAGGCACATGGGGTGTGGGTTCTAGGCTGTGCTACGACTTCGAGCCTTCCACCCCATGGGCTGGACTCGAGGTTATAGGGCAACCTCAGGTAAGCCTGCTCCCAATTTATCTATTGCATTGTATGTCCCAAATGGGGCTCTTAGAGTCAGGACGGCACCTTACAGAGGCACCTTGGGGCTTGGTGGTGCAGCTTCAGCTACTTCTGCAGATGTGTGTGAACGAGCCTCTGTTTAACCAGATTTAGAGACAGATTGTAGGTTGGTCTGCAAGCTAACAGGGTTGAGTGCTGCAGCTCCTTTAAGACTTTTGTATCCTAATTGCCCTGCTCACGCGCACCTCCTAGGTTATTTATAAAATGGTCTGAGCGGCTGCCACCCCTCCTTTGTTTGTCGCTAGGGGGCACTTGGCTTATAAAGGTGCAGAAGCACCATTATAGAGCATTAGAAATGCACACCACACACATCTGGATAAATGCTTCAATAGTTGTGAATAATAATGAATACAACGATTTTAGCTTTTATCAGAACCTGTGTGATGGGCATATTTAATGCGGCATAAAATGAGGTATATTTAGGGGTACTATATAGGGGGTACCGCAAAAAATAGCAGCCACAACTTATCTACATTTTCAATGTGATCTCCTATTGCTATATTTTTCATCCCTTATGTCAGGTCCCCATTAAAGGACAACTATAACAAAATTGTGTAATATTAAACATACATATAAACACTTCGGCTAATGAGAAGAGGGGTCACTTATACATCCGAACTGAATAAAACTCCCACCAAGCTTGTGGTTTATTCTTTCATGGTAGGAATAAAACTCAGGGGAGACAGGTTTAGTCTATGCGGGGTGACAGAGCCTGTCACCCTGGATGTTCTCTACCTTCTATTAAAAGAAAGAAAAACAAGCCTGGCTGGATATTTCTTGATGCTGGGTGTATAAGTGACCCCTCCTCCCGCTATCCAGCATATTTATATGGATTTTTATCATTGGGCCATTTTTTCGTGATTGTGCTCCTTTAAAGAGACATTCCAGGGGGAAGAGCAGCATAGATGAGAGGTGAGCATAGAAGATACAGAAGAGCCTCTTTATCACAGACACCTCTCCTGCTATTCTGGTGGCATCTGCCAGCCCAGCCCTGGAGCAGGGGAGTACAAATAGCGTGTGTACAGAAGGAGGGCTCATTACGCCTTAAAGCGGAACAAGACCTTTTTTGTTCCATATCCTTTTGTTCCATATCCTGGGGGCATCCTGATTTGGCATGCTGCACCCCGTAAAGCCCCCAGTTCGCCCAGTTAAACTCACCTCTCCTCGGTCCAACCGCGCATGTGCGGGTGCTCAGCCAATGAGAGCCATTTGCTATATTTCCATCTTTTGGCAAACGGCGCTCATTGACTCATTGGCACACTTCAGCATCCCTGGCCATGCGCAAGCTCCCACCCCAGCCTATCTGAACGATGCAGGGAATAAGGCAGCGTGTGTTCCCCATCAGGGCTGTATTTAGTGTTCATGCTGCCCTAGGCACTTCAAGCGCTGGTGCCCCCCTTTTGTTATGCAACGTTGAGCAGGGCCAGCTCCAGCTCCAGGTTTTTACAGGCCATTGGGCGACAGAGAAAAAAAAATAGCTGGAAGGAGGAAAACTGCAGAAACAAAGAGAAGGAAAGGCAGAAAGAATAGAAGGAATGGGAGAAAAAAAATAATAGAGAGAAAGAAGAAAGAAAAGGAATGGTATAAAAGATGAAAGGAAAAAAAAACAAAGCCTAGGACAGAAACAAAAAATTAAAGGACTGACAGTAATAGAAGTAACTTGAAAGAAAGAAAAGGAATGTCAGAAAGAACAGGTGAAAGAAACACAGAATAAATAGAAAGAGAAAAGAATAGAATAAAAGGAAAGAAACAAAGGTGTGCCCTCCGAATGTCCAGTGGACCCGGCACCCACCTGGGCACACCCAGTGCTGAAGCCTGCCCTGATGTCACACTCCGCCAATATAAAAAAGAAATGTTCGTAGGGAGGAGAGGTTTCAAGGGGAGAAATGCGGAGGAGCGCGCATTTTATAATATATATTACCAGACACACAGGAGTCACATGGCCACATTGGTAAAAGGGGACAGGATCAAGCTGCAGACTGCCTTTAAAGTGGACCAACACCCAGGGGAGATCGGCCTCAGAATCTCCTACATTTCCATGTTCCAGTGGCGCATGGGCGTCCGCCGCCTCCCGCGCGTCTCTCTAGCAGGGCGCTCTCCCACGCCGGCCGTTTGTGAATGGCCGGCGCGGGTGCGCTCCCTGTAAGAGGGACGCGCGGGAGGCGGCGGCGGACGCGCTCTGCTTGTCCGGCGGTGGGGATTGGCTGCAGCGGTCACATGGGACCGGGGTGAGGTAAGTTTTCGGGGCTTTCTGGGCGGTTTCCCACAGCAGGGCACCCCCGATCGGGGTGCCCCACCGAAGTGGACCAAAAGGAATAGTCAAAATCCTGGGTGTTGGTCCACTTTAAGTGCCCCCCCCCCCACACACACACACATAATGTGCCTTGGGATCATTTGTAAGGAGGCATGAATGCGGCAACAACTTTATTACTATAGCAGTAACATCTGAGCCCCCCTCCCCCCTTGCTGGTGGCCACAGGCCAAGTTTTGCCTAATAGTAAATACAGCCCTGCTCCCCAATGAGAGCCACCTGCTGAATTATGTCAGTTCAGCAGGCAGCTCTCATTGGACGAGAGCCCCAAATGCGCCATTGGACCAGGGAAAGAGGAGTGTGTACAGGTATTCTGGGGGGTTTCACACAGCGGGGCATCCCAATTTGGGGTGCACTGGGGAGGGAGCCAGCGACTGGCCCTAGAATCTTTTATATTGCTGGCCGGCTGCTGGTGGGTTGTGTTCCTATTTAAAGTGGACCAAAACCCAGGATTTTGACTATACTGGGTTTTGGTCCACTACCCGGGTGCACCCCGATCGGGGGTGGCCCGCTGTGTGAAACCCCCCAGAGATTGCGCATTAACTGACCTCATCCTGGCCCTACCACGCATGCGCGACTGCTTGTCCAATCTGTGCGCTCGGAGCCGCTGAGCTATGGAAGTCTTAGCACAGCGGCTCAGAGCGAGGTGGCGGCCGCATCTCGCGCTTCCCTGTGGGGGGTTCCACAGCTGGGCTTTGGTCCACTTTAAAGTGGAAATTCCGTATGTGAATGCATTAAATGTACTAGAATAGGCTTTTGCACCTCCCTTGCATGAGTGGAAGCACCAACCCCCTTCTTGTCATGCACCCCTCAGTGATGAATCTCCCAGGTCATCCATTACCAGCGACCAGCACCTCCCATTGGACTAACAGCCGAGCGTGTGAGTGCGAGTAGAGTTCCTCTTTAAATAAAACCAGAAGCGCTGACGTTAGAATGAGTTTTATTATAAAATTACACGGCGGCACACAGGTCACTATAGAGTTTCCTGGAGTAAAACGACTTACAAACGGAATGTAAATGCTCCACATAGAGGAAGTAAGCGCCTTGCAATCAATGCAGAGCTCACATCAGTTTATTTAGGGGCATCGCGCACTGAATTCCCGACCCGTGTCAGCGGATCACCCAAGTACTGCAAGCTGGAGGAGCAGCAAGACAGTCAGCACAGCTAGATCAGCCTGAAATATCCCTGAAGAATGGATGAGCTGCAATCTCAGGCTGGCCACCAGGGGGCACTGCAGGCTAGTCTGTAATTGCAGGCTCACCCTGATCAGTCCACATCTCACCATGATCGCTGTCATATCCACGGATTTTCACCTTGCTGGGTTTGGGAAAAGATTGTTGTGCAGGTTAAAGTGGACAAAAAATACAACTCTGTGAAGTACTCACCTGTAGAGTTGGTATTATATGCAGACAGCACGTCCTGCTCCAGACATAGTCCTTACATGTGGGTAATCCTCCGCCTTCAGCACCGTGCACTGCAGAACATGAAGAAAACAAGCTCCTCCCGGCCCTTCATATACCGAGGGACCTCCCACAAATCCCCAGCATTGAAAAGCAGTGAGAGAAGAAGCCAGGAGGAAAACAACCACCCAGAGACTGGCAATAATATCCAAGATAATAATCACCACATAGGGGATCCAGAACAAAGTGAAACCAGGGTGGGTTGGAGCAGGACGTGCTGTCTGCATATAATACCAACTCTACAGGTGAGTACTTCACAGAGTTGTATTATTCTAAGCAGACAGCACGTCCTGCTCCACACATAGTCCTTACATGTGGGACATCCAATAGCAGTGTCCATAAAGAAGGGTGGGATCCCCAACAGAAGGCAACAGCAAGCCGTTTAAACAACTACGGCCTGCAGAACCTTGCGGCCAAACGCAGCGTCAGCTGAGGCCTTAACATCAACCTTGTAAAACTTTGTAAAGGTATGAACAGAAGACCAAGTAGCGGCCTTGCAAACTTTCTCCACAGAGGCCTGGTGCTGAAAAGCCCAAGAAGCCCCAACAGCTCTAGTAGAATGAGCAGTAAGACGAAAGGGGGGAGCCTTCCCCTTAGTAGTATAGGCTTGAACCACAGCCTGACGAATCCATTTACTGATGGTAGACTTGGCGGGAGCCAAACCTTTCCTAGGCCCATGAGGCACAACAAAGAGAGCATCCGTCTTCCTAAAGGCCTGAGTGGTAACCAGGTAGGACTTGACACACCTAACCACATCCAGGGAATGTAAAACCCTCTCTTTAGGGTTATTAGGATTAGGGCACAAGGAAGGAAGAACAATATCTTGATTCAAATGAAAAGCAGACACAACCTTAGGCAGGAAGTCTGGCTTGAAGCGAAACACCACCTTATCCCGGTGTCTCTCAAAGTAGGGAGGCTGAATAGACAAGGCAGCCAACTCAGACACACATCTAACCAAGGTAATGGCTACCAGAAAGACCACCTTGAGCGTGGGAACAGCAAGAGCTGCTTCATGAATAGGCTCAAAAGGAGGACCCTGTAGGGCCGACAAAACCAAATTCAGATCCCAATCAGGAACCATAGGTTTCCGAGGGGGGCGCACATGAGTGACCCCCTGAAAGAAAGTCTTGATAAGAGAGTGCTGGGCAAAGGTCTTCTGAAAGAAGATAGACAGGGCCGAAACCTGGTACTAAGCTTCAGACCTAAGTCTAGACCATGTTGTAAAAACTCCAGCACCCTGGAGACTAAGAATTCCCGGCAGGGAAGAGACCTGGATTTGCACCAGTCAGTGTAGGCACGCCACACCCTATAATATATGGCAGAAGAGGTCTTCTTCCTGGCTTGGACCATGGTAGCCACTACAGAAGCGGACAAACCTTTTTCCTTTAAAATGGTGGTCTCAATAGCCAAGCCGTCAAAGCCAGAGTTAGTAAATTGGGATGGCGTAGAGACCCCTGAGTTAGGATGTCTGGAATCCTTGGTAGATCGTACTGATCTACTGCCATTTGAACCACGTCTGCGAACCACACTCTTCTTGGCCACCTTGGGGCCACCAGAATAGTGGGTACCCCTTCCAGAGCGATCTTGCGTAGCACTCTGCCCAGAAGGGGAATTGGTGGAAACACATACAGGAGCCGAAACTCCTTCCAAGACATTGCCAGAGCATCCGTGGCCAGAGCCAGAGGGTCCTGCGACAGGGATACATGCCCCCGGAATGTAAACAGCCGAGATGCATTGAACATTGGTCTCTGCCCATGTTAGAATCAGACACACCTCCTGGAGAGCACCCTTGCTCCGGGTTCCTCCCTGATGTTTGATGTAGGCCACCGCCGTCCTGTTGTCTGAGCGTACCTGAATCGCCAGACCCTTCAGGTGCTGTGTCAATTGTTCCAGCACCAACCTGACCGCCCTGACTTCCAGGACATTGATGGGTAGAAGGGCCTCCTGAGGACCCCACCTCCCCTGGAAACGCAGGGACTTCCAGAATCCCCCCCAGCCCGAGAGACTGGCATCCGTTGTGACCGGCTCCCAGGAGGGAGCCAGGAAGGATCTGCACAAACTGGTAATGCTGATCCAGCAGCGCAAATCTGAGGAACCTTTGATGCCCCGGGAACACTGGAGCGTGCAGGTAAGCGTCCTTGATGTCCACAGATGTCATGAAGTCCCCTGGACGCAGCGAGGCAGTGGCCGAGCGCAGAGTTTCCATACGAAAATGCCTGTTTCTGACAAAACTGTTTACGATTTTTAAGTCCAGAATGGGTCTGACTGACCCGTCCTTTTTGGGCACCGTGAACAGGTTGGAATAAAACCCCACACCCCTGTCTTTTAAGGGGACCTTGCAAATGACCCCGAGGTCTAGAAGGTCCTGCACCGCTAGCGTCAAGACTTGAGCTGAGGCAGGATCCTGTGGGATTCGGGACCCCACGAACCTGGTAGGGGGCAGTACAGCAACTGCTTGTAACCGGAGGACAATACCTCCTGAATCCACCGGTCTGGGGCGTGGCGTCTCCAGACATGCTGAAAATGCTGTAGACGTCCCCCCGCCCTGACGGGCGAGGGCGCTCCTTCATGCCTGGGGGGTCTTGGGAGGGGCTTTGGCCCCCAGGAAGAGCTGGGGAGGCGTCCTCTGTTCTTGTTCCAGGAATCTGTGCGAGCTCCGGCGAAGGACACCCCTCTTCCCTGTTTAGCCCCACGGTAGGGGGTCGAGTGGGAGCTTGGGCCACGAAAGGGCCGACTCTGATGCTTGCGCAGCTTGCCCCCTTTAGCAAGGATATCTAACCTTTCTCCAAAGAGGCGCAGCCCTTTGAAAGGAAGCCCCATAAGGGCCTTCTTGGCGACATTGTCAGCTGCCCACTGGCGTAACCAGACTGCTCGGCATATGGCTACCACCAGAGCAGAGGATCTAGCACTAAGCTTGATAGCGTCGTCCGATGCAGACAGTATATAATTGATAAAAGTCTCACAGGTAACCAAAGCATTGGCGGCATCGGATGGTAAGTCATCCGCCCCTTCAAGAGCAGTCTTAACCACAGTCCTGAGCGCCACCGCCTTGATGGCTAAGGTGCAAACCGGGCGGAGCGAGGCTCCCCCAAATGCAAAGGCATGACATGCCAATTGATCAACCCGTCGATCCTCCAGATCCCGCAGCGTAGTAGTGTCAGGGGAGTGCATAATCGAGGTATTGGACAGACCCAGGATCGGGGCATCGACTTCGGGTGGCAAAGTCCAACACTTGATCAGGGCAGCAGGGAATGGATACTTCTTATCCACAGTCTTAGGAACCCCCTGGAGTTTGCTGGGATGTTCCCACTCCCCTAGATTATTAAAATGAGTTTGTTCAGGGAATTCCAACCGCACCTTAGCGGTATGGAACAGGTCACCTCTTTGCCGAGGAGCCGCAGGCGGGGGAGAGAGGGATAACACATCAAAGATCTGGGCCAGCAATCTATCAACGTCATCCTGGGACCAAAGGTCAGAACCAGATTCATCCTGACTCCTGGACTCATCGTCGTAGGACCCCGAGTCAGAAAACAGTTCCCCTTCCTCTGAGGGGTAGTGTGCGTAGGACAAATGTAAATCAGTCTACAGGAAGAATAGTGGCTTCAGGATTCAGGTGGCGCTTTTTAGCGGTAGCCTTGCGCGCCAAGGAGCCAGCGACTAAACTTTCCACGCTAGCCAGTCTAGCGGCAAAGTCAGCATGGGAGTCCCCGCTAGAATTGGGGGTTAGACTCAGGCTTGGGGGAGTAGGAGAAACAAGGCGAGGTGCGGGCCCAGCCTCAGAAGAGGTGGGTAGGCCAGCTAGCGTCTGCTGGGCACAAGGGACGCAGACCCGTGCATTGTCACCGCTGCTAGGTAAGACCCCGCAAGCTACACACAGACGGGCTTGTCCCGAAGGAACCCCGTTCACGATATCCGGAGATGCCTCCATATGGTGATTATTATATTTAATATGCCAGTAGGGATTGACGCTGTAAAGCAACCCTGGATGCCCCAAACACCCGCTGGGAAGTGGGAGTGATTTGATTAAAAGGTTCTATGCCGGACTCTACAACGGGCCGGGAGAAGCCACCGAAGTCCGCGGTCTGAAAGACACAAGGGGAAAAGGGACGTCAGAGCCAAGCGCGAAGAAGTCAAGTTAGGAAAGGGATCGCCCATGAGGGCACTTACAGAACAGCGAGGGGAGGACCGTCTTCACCACGCGCATGTGAAAAGGAAATGGCGCCAAGCGAACCTCGAAGGGCGGGCCAGAGCGGACGGCTGACGCGGAGCGCGCCAAACCGCACCACGCCCCCCCCGGAGAGCGCGAAGCTCGAAGGCGCGCAGCCTATCAGAAGCGACAGATATTGTCAGGGTGATACTTCATGTCTTCGCAGTTCCAGCACTGCAGAGAAAAAACTGGGGATTTGTGGGAGGTCCTCCGGTATATGTAGGGCCGGGAGGAGCTTGTTTTCTTCATGTTCTGCAGTGCACGGCGCCGGAGGCATACCCACATGTAAGGACTATGTCTGGAGCAGGACGTGCTGTCTGCTTAGAATATCCAGGATTTTGACTATCCTGGGTTTTGGCCCACTTCCCCAGGGCACACCGATCGGGGGTGTCCCCACTGTGAGAACCCCCCCCCCCGATCGCCGCAGCCAACTCACCTCACCGTGGTCCTACAGCGCATGCGCGGCCGCTCCTCCAATCAGCGCGCTCGGAGCTGCTGAGCTATGGGCGTCTAAGCGACGTCTAAGCTCAGCGGCTCAGAGCGCGCTGGCGTCCGCATCCCGCGCTACCCTCTAACAGGGAGTGCGCACTGCAAGAGAGAAGCGCGAGATGCGGCCACGGCCCACACGTGCGCCGTTGGACCGGGATTCAGGTAAGGTTAGCGGGAGTCCTGGGGGTTTCACACAGCGGGGCATCCCAATTTTAAATGCCCCGCGGGGAGGGAATGGATTGGCCCGGGAATCTATAAAACATAGACACGTTGCTGCTGCCTACCTGGGAGAGGCTCTAGGTAAAGGGGCGTGTCTATAACCTCAACTGTCACATGTCTGTTGCTCCTCCCCTACTCAGGGGGCTTTTGGTCCGCTTTAACGCGGGTGCAAAATATTCTGCAAAGCAATAAAAATATTAAAAATAAAAAATTATTCCCTTTCTCTATAAAAATATCATTATTATTATTAATATTATTAATATATATTATTAATAATATTATCTCAGCAGCTTTTCATGGGGGAGCGGAGTCCAGTTAGTGTGTTACATGGAGGAGGAGCTTTCCCTCGGGGGAGGGGCTGTCAGGCCCCGGTCAGCCATCATGGAGTCCCAGGGAGAGCAGCACGGGCAGGAAGGCTCCCACCACCAGCGTCAGGCTCTCCAGCAGTCCCAGTCCCTGGGGTGGATATTCCGAGGTGCCCTGGTGGTGGTGGTGGGCGTGGCCGCGCCCACTGATTTCCGGTAAGACGTGTACGGTCGCCACGTAGAGGAAGGTCCCCGCCGAGAAGAGCATGCCGTGCCCCGTGGCGCTGAGCTTGTGGTGGGCGCTTCCCCCGGCCTGCAGTGCAAAACAGAGAGAGAGAGAGAGAAGGGTTCACACCAAGCATTTGGCAACATACTGAGCATTCACTTTAAAGCAGAACAAAACCCATTCTAAAAGACTCCAGGGCTGGCTGCTTGATCTATGAGCAAGGACCGGGTGGCGTCCGAAACGCGTTAGAGCTGCGTCAGTTGAGAGTGCTGTCGGGGGCTGGTAATATGCATTTATGGCTGTTTTGGATCTGTTACAGTTTTTTAAAAGGACTTGTATCAATGGGTGCATTCATATAATGTGGGGTGAGTAACCCCTACCATACCTTAGTAGACTAAATATAGAAGCACACCTACTACTATAGATGTGATGCAAAAAATATCAAAAAAAAATATTTTAGTACAATTCATCTATAATACATGGGTTGAGGTCTGCATGAAGGTATATGATACATGGGGTGTAGGGGACACAAGTACTAATGACACACAAGGGAAAATACTATATACAATATATACAATGAATTTGATTCAACAACAAAAAGAGGGACTATGAACTACCTTGTCACATCCACCTCAAAAAAGGAGCACCAAACAATGGAATCAATGCAAAATCCTTTTAGAAAAAAGACGATTGAGGGGTGATCTAATAACTATGTATAAATATATTCGGGGTCAATACAAAGATCTTTCCCACAATCTATTTATACCCCGGAGTGTAACCATAACCCGAGGGCATCCACTAAGGTTAGAGGAAAGGCGCTTTCTCCACCGACATAGGAGGGGATTCTTCTCTGTAAGAGCAGTGAGACTATGGAACTCGCTGCCAGAGGAGGTAGTAATGAAGGATACAGTAAAAACGTTCAAAAGTGGCCTGAATGCCTTCCTTGCATGTAATAACATTACCAGCTATGGCTACTAGACCACTGGAAGGAGATCTATAGTGGCCGGGATGCCCTCCTTGCATGTAATAACATTACCAGCTATGGCTACTAGACCACTGGAAGGAGATCTATAGTGGCCGGGATGCCTTCCTTGCATGTAATAACATTACCAGCTATGGCTACTAGACCACTGGAAGGAGATCTATAGTGGCCGGGATGCCCTCCTGACATGTAATAACATTTCCAGCTATGGCTGCTAGACCACTGGAAGGAGATCTATAGTGGCCGGGATGCCCTCCTGGCATGTAATAACATTACCAGCTATGGCTACTAGACCACTGGAAGGAGATCTATAGTGGCCGGGATGCCCTCCTGACATGTAATAACATTTCCAGCTATGGCTACTAGACCACTGGAAGGAGATCTATAGTGGCCGGGATGCCTTCCTGACATGTAATAACATTACCAGCTATGGCTACTAGACCACTGGAAGGAGATCTATAGTGGCCGGGATGCCCTCCTGACATGTAATAACATTTCCAGCTATGGCTACTAGACCACTGGAAGGAGATCTATAGTGGCCGGGATGCCCTCCTGGCATGTAATAACATTACCAGCTATGGCTACTAGACCACTGGAAGGAGATCTATAGTGGCCGGGATGCCTTCCTGACATGTAATAACATTACCAGCTATGGCTACTAGACCACTGGAAGGAGATAAACAGGCTGAACTGGATGCACTAAAGTCTTTATTCAGCCGCACATACTATGTTACTATGTAATATAAGAAAAATGTTTACACACAAAACACAATGACAATCGACAAAACACACAAATTAAAAACAGCTGCTTTTCCCTAAATAAACAGCTAATTAATCTTCCAGGTTGCCCGTACAGAGGGAAAATTCATTAATATAAATTAATGATATATATCTCTAAAGGAACGGAGAAGAAGTCCCGCACAATAAAATAACACAGGGGATTCTTTTTTGTTTTTTTGAAAAAAATGGTTTGTGCCGGCACAAAGTCTAAACATAACCTAATTGTCCCCACAAAACATCATACTAGGGTGCAATATTTGCTAATAAAGTGACATGTGCTTAATCCTAATACCACAATAGATAAATACAAAATAAAATATCCCAACAGGAAAAGACATATAAACTTGAAAAATACAATAATCCAATAATTTTGTATATTACTTTGTAAAGCGCTACGGAAGATGATGGCGCTATATAAATAAACAATAATAATAATAATAATAATAATACGTAGCGTGATTAACCCTCCAAAGACGTTTTTTTTTTTCAGTTATGGACATGTATAAATACAAAAGTGGAAATGGCACACCTATCAAACTATTTTTTATGTATATTGGGTGCAATCACAATCGGGGCCTCCACCCACCTCACAACTTAGAAAAAATAAATAATGGATGCACACCACAGCACTATTCAAATTGCAAATTCAAAAAGTGTATTTAACGAGTTTCACACGGGGAGGCCGATTCATTAATAGCGCCAGGTAGCGACAGATGAGCGCCAGTAGCGTGATTTTCTCAGCGCCAGCTAGTATTCGCTGTGCTTGCCCGGGGTTTGCTTGTTGACAGCGACTCAGTCGGTGTGCGGTAATGTTGAATACGGGCTGGGGGGTCGCTGTTTCACAGGTTCAGCGTTGTATGGGTGCGCCTGACAGCGAATGGCCAGAGCGAACGGCTTGCTGCAGATTCATTAACAAAACACGCTCCGAATTTTTTCGCGCTGTGAATTCCTTGTTTAAACCCCAGAGCGCTGGCGGCGATGGGTGTAAAATAGTTTTTAACCCCCAAACAACCATATTTTTTGATTGTAAAATTATACAAGTTTTTATAAACATTTTGTAATATGAATACATGAATATCAGACCTGTAATATCAATTCTGCACAAATTTTTTTTTTTTTTTTTTACCTTAAAAAAAAATCCTAACATTGCAGAAGTGGTCACAGAATTTTTGACATTAAAAACAAAAAAACAAAAACATTAATAGGAATTAATTATGATTAATTAAAGATTGCTCCATTGAAATGCATTGGACATCGCCAGGGAGCGACAGGTCAGACCTGGCGCTGTGATGGGATTAGCAGCGGCGCTGTTCGTTGCAGTCGGCTACATGATGAATCGCGCGCTAGCTGTCGCTCTCGCCGGCGCTAGCCTCATTTAGCGTGATAAATGCGTCATTGTGACCGCCGCCGGGCGTACTTGAGTCGGTAGCCGCCGTTAGCTGGCGGTACCTGGCGCTCGTCAGACACTACCTGGCGCTAGCCCTTGATAAATAAGGGCCATAGTAAAAATATCTGTACAGCATATACACTCATTATTTGTGCTCATGCTTTATTGTGCTTTATTGTGTGTTATCCTGTTTGGTAGCTTTGGATCTCTGGATCAACATGTATAACATTGATTTCATTCATATGAGGATTGTTTATGATCTGTAAAAGGCTTGTATATTCCTTGACCCAGTATAATGCTATCAGCAGGTATCACACAATCACTTTGCTAAGAGGTCGATTCATTAATAGCGCCAGGTAGCGACAGATGAGCGCCAGTAGCGTGATTTTCACAGCGCCCGCTAGAATTCGCTGTGCTTGGCCGTTGTTCGCTTGTTGACAGCGACTCAGTCGGTGTGCGGTAATGTTGAATACGGGGTGAGGAGTCGCTGTTTCACAGGTTCCGCGCTGTATGGGTGCGCCTGACAGCGAATGGCCAGAGCGAACGGCTCCCAGCATATTCATTAACAAATCACGCTCCAAAAATTCTCGCGCTGTGAAATGCTTGTTTAAACCCCAGAGCGCTGGCGGCGATGGCTTAAAAGTAGTTTTTAACCCCCAAACAACCATATTTTTGGATTCAAAAATTAAACAAGTTTTTCTAAACATTTTGTAATATGAATACATTAATATCAGATTTGTAATATCAATTCTGCACAAATTTTTTTTTTTTTTTTTTACCTTAAAAAAAATATCTAACATTGCCGAAGTGGTCACAGAATTTTTGACATTTAAAAAAAAAACATAACAATTAATTATGACTATTTAAAGATTGCTCCATTGAAATGCATTGGAGAGCGCCAGGTAGCGAGAGGTCATACCTGGCGCTGTGATGGGATTAGTAGCGGCGCTGTTCGTTGCAGTCCGCTACATGATGAATCCCGCGCTAGCTGACGCTCTCGCCTGCGCTAGCCTCATTTAGCGTGATAAATGCGTGATTGTTTCCGCCGCCTGGCGTTCTGGAGTCGGTAGCCGCTGATAGCTGGCGCTACCTGGCGCTAGTGAGGCACTACCTGGCGCTATCCCTTGATAAATAAGGCCCTTAATGTAGACTCACTATCTGCAGGAGACATATGGTGACCACCTTTATAGTACATATGGTAATTTTTTTACCTATTTTCATTTTTGCTTTTTGTATAAGCTTACTGCTAAGGAGTTCATTTGTTTATAGTCGCCTAGGGGCCCCATTCTCCTGTTGATTGATTGTGTACATGGATTGAATACCTATTGTATCCTTTAATGAGTGTATATGCTGTACAGATATTTTTACTACCCTGTTTCCCCGAAAATAAGACAGTGTCTTATATTAATTTTTGCTCCCAAAGATGCGCTAGGTCTTATTTTCAGGGGATGTCTTACATTCCATGAAAAAGAATTCACATGCATTCACAAAAAAAGGAAATTTATTAAATGTTAAACAGTAGTAGTTGCCATCACAAACCAGCATAACCAGACAAAATGTGACTCCTGTCAAAATTTCATGTTACCTCCCCCCCCTGATCCTCCTGTCCCAATTTACCCCCCTTCACCTGTACTACCGGTAGTGGCATATGTGGGGAATCCAAAACATACAACCCCCCCTCCTCATCATCAGTGGGTGAAGGTGGGGGAGGTGGGGGTAGAGTCTAGAGCAGGGGTACTCAACTACTTTCAGTGGAGGTCCACTTACCAGGGTCTGCCGTGGGATGAAGGTCCGGGGGGGGGGGGGGTGTAAGTAAGAGTGCCAGCCCGGACAGGACGAACGCGCCCAGGCGCATCAAGCGCTGGAAGCGGCGGCTATATAGAACAAACCATGGCGGCGCACGCTTTTCATACACATATTGGCGGGGAATTACCTCAGGCTCGACCCAGGAGCTCCGGAACATGGCTCACACCAGGGCGCAAACCGAACCAGCCACCGAACGGCGCGCTCTCACCCAGGGGCGTAGCTAAAGTCTTGTGGGCCCCAATGCGAGGAGTCAAACTGGGCCCCCCCCCCCTCCTCTATTTGGAGTGCCTCATTACACTAAATCAAATACAAAATATGGAATGACAGGACAAGTAGCATAAAGTAGGGACCTGTACCGATACTTGCACAAAAAGGCAAAGTAATGGTGGAAACCATAGCTACACTTCCTATAGGTGGCAACGGGGGGAGGGGACCCAGAACTACACTTGCCAATAGGGGGAACCCAATACAACTATAGGCTCAGGGCAAAGATGGGGCACCTAGGCAGCAAAAGGTTAAACACCAAAGGTGGCCCACAGGAAAAGTGGAGAGGGCAGTAAAGCCAGATCTAGGGGCAAAGTGGATAAGGGAGCCAATTAGAGCCAGGCCCAGGGGCACAGTGTAAGGGGGCCCAACGGCGGAGCTCAGAGCTTGTGAGGGAAGCCGCGAGGCCTGCAGCCAGCACCTGCCGCACAGAGCCACAGGTGCCGCGCCTGTCACACAGCGCCTCTTATGAATGGCGCCACACCCGCTCCGGCCGGCTTCCCCCCAGTCACGCCTCCCACTTACCCGGCACAGCTGCTCGCTCCCCTCCACCGGAAAACACAGCGCCCGCAACGGCTCCTCACACAGGACAATGACGGCGACACTTCCACAGCACCGGCCCCTACGTCCGCTACCAGGATCGCAGCGTCACCTTCCAACCAATCACAGGCCGGGAACTCCCAGTTACATGACGGGCCCCCCCTATAGCTACGCCCCTGCTCTCACCGTGCGCAATATCCAGCCAGCCCGACTATTGAGTCCAGGGCAGCCGCGGAGGAGGAGACAGCGCGTCATCAAGCGGCACCCGAAAAGGGGACCACAGGCGGGGGCCATCGCCACAGTCCGGCCCTGGGCAGCGGTCCGGACAAATGGCGTCTGCGGTCCGGATTCGGACCGCGGTCCGCCATTTGAGTACCCCTGGTCTAGAGAATCCAGGGAATTCTCTAGTTTCCATCCCCCCCTCCCCTCACTTCACCTGGCATTTCCCCCATAGAAATTCTTTTTTTTTTTTCTTCTTCACAGTCTGCTGCCACTACTCACTAACTTACTGTCAGAGAGCGAGCAGCAGACAGCAGCTTTCACTTCGGTGGCGGCCGCTTTGATGATGAGTGACGTCCCCCCTATGCGCAACGTCAGGGGCGTCACTCGTCATCAGAGAGAGCCGGCCGCAGCTGACTGAGGACTCTTGCTGCGGGGGGAGGTCTTATTTTCGGGGGAGGTCGTATATTTAGCCTTCATGCTAAAAGCACAGTAGGCCTTATTTTCGGAGTAGGTCTTATTTTCGGGGAAACACGGTATGTGTGAAACTCGTTAAATACACTTTTGAATTTGCAATTTGAATAGTGCTGTGGCGTGCATCCATTATTTATTTATTTTTTCCAGTTATGGACACAAAAAGTGCAGAGTGCAGAAAAATGAAACCAATCCGACACAATAATCCATTGTTGAATTAGATTCATTAATAATCATCATTAATAATGCTGATTTCTGAGGCTCATCAAGTGAATCAGTATTCAGAGAGTCTATTCACACAGGTAATTGATTAGCAAGGTGCTTTCTATCCTGAGATCATTGCAGCTTAGAAGTTTTTGAGATTTTCACGAGTTTTTAGAGTAACTGACAAGTGAATTTGGAGGCATTTGTATTTGTGCTGCAAATAACAAGTCCACGCAGGGTTAACTTGTTCTGAGCGTTGGGATCACAGTGCCGGATGTCTCTGCTGACACGCGTTTCGGAAGGTCCTTCATCAGAGCAGTAAATCCAGGAGGTGCAGAGTAGCGTGGGAGAGCGGTGCCATGCATCATATATATCATGCGGACCTCAACCCATGTATTATAGATGAATTGTACTAAAATAAATTTATTTTTGATATTTTGTGCATCACAACTATAGTAGTAGGTGTTCTTCTATATTTAGTCTACTTGGGATAAATAAAGGGGGGTGGGAGCAGCTCAATCGCTATTATTTATACAAAATTATTATTATTCAGGGCCTGGGAACTAATTTATCGCCCAGTTTAACCCTCTCATCAACTAAATATCAAGCAACAAACATGTCTAGCTATGTGGAAAGACAGAGATTTGGTTGCATATATCTGCAGATACATGTGGAAGCCACACTGCCCCGGCAAGGCACTCTGTGTTTAGTGTGGTCCCTACTCTTAATTCTGAGTCCCCAAAGTTGGGACATGCAATGCAGACAAATATCTGAGAGCTACTCACCTGGGAAGCTGCCAGCCTCCCTTTAGAACACTTCACAGGGAGAAATCCATATTGACTGAATTCCTCCCTGCTTGTGCTCATGGCAATTCAGATGAATAAAGACACAGCTAGACATGTTTGTTGCTTGATATTTAGATGATGAGGGTTAAACTGGGCGGTAAATTAGTTCCCAGGCCCTGAATAATAATAATAATTTTGTATAAATAATAGTGATTGAGCTGCTCCCACCCCCTTTATTCATTTTTTTCTACTTGGGATACCCCGGGGCATGCACCCTGCAGCATATTCATAATCGGAGTGCATTTTTTTCCCTTTTTGCATACTGGCTGCTGGGCTTTCCCCTGGGGGCATCCCAATTTGAGATGCCCCGCTATGTGACCCCCCTGTTGCTACAAAACTCAATCTGCCCTGGCTCCCACTGATGTAAACGCCGGCGGCATCTCATTGAGGCACTGACCGCACCCCCAGTCTCCCTTTAGATGAATGGTGTGCGGCCGATCCTTATTGCCAGGCTCTTTCGGTCCATCCTTATTTGGGGTACGCTTGTGTGTAAAACATTACCTGGCTCGAGGCTCCCACGTTGCATGCGCGGGTTCTTCTCCAATCAGAATGTGAAAGTAGACCTAACACCTCCTTTTCAACTCAGGGAGGGTTCTAGGATGTTAAAGCGGACCTGCACCCTGAATAAGAGCCTATCTTATATGTTTCCCCCACCCTGTACATGTAGATTGCTCACATTAATCCGGACCTTCACCCTGAATAAGAGCCTATCTTATATGTTTCCCCCACCCTGTACATACAGATTGCCCACGTTAATCCGGACCTTCACCCTGAATAAGAGCCTATCTTATATGTTTCCCCCCTGTACATACAGATTGCTCACATTAATCCGGGCCCTCACCCTGAATAAGAGCCTATCTTATATGTTTCCCACACCATGTACATACAGATTGCCCACATTAATCCGGACCTTCACCCTGAATAAGACCATATCTTGTATATTCCCCCCTCCCTGTACATACAGATTGCTCACATTAATCCGGATTCTCACCCTGAATAAGAGTCTATCTTATATGTTTCCCACACCCTGTACATACAGATTGGCCACATTAAAAATCACCTAGTCCCTTTTTTTGAGCCTTTAAACATCCAAGATGGCAGCCAAAGGAGCATCAGGCAGCCTACAGACAGAAAGTGTCTTCCGACTGTGTTGCTCTGCATTCTGGGATTGCTGTCCTTTCCCTGACCCCAGCTCTGCTCTGTCTGAGCAAAGCACAGCCCCCTGCACTGTATCCTGCTCTCCTCTCCTCAGTATGCTTCCGAGGCAGCCCAGTGGGGGAAAGAATAATAAGTAAGCGACTTAAAACATATTCATTATAGATGCAGGTGAATAGTTATTTAGGGGTTTTGGCTTTTCATTAAATCATGATGAAGGTCTGGTTTAAACAACTTACACCCCTCAAACTAACAGTGAGCCCTACATTAGGGGGGATACTCACCTTTTCTTAACCAAGCACCATCCAGTGGTGGACAGGAAATGACTACATGCGAGTGGAATCTGCAGCTCCTGCAATAACAGCCGTACTAGTGTGTGCAGCTATGGGGTTTATTCATGAAGGGATAGCGGCAGGTAGCGCCTCGTAGCGGCAGGCAGCGTCTGGTGAACGCCGGGCGCTGTACGCAAAACCACATTTATGAAAGCGAATCTGGTGAGCGAATCTAACAGCGCCATGTAGCGTCACATGTATTATTACAGGTGGTCAGCGTATAGCACCGACGCTCACTACCTGTCGCTCTCCCATACATTTCAATGGCCATTCCTTTTCTTCTCTTTAAACAGGGTTTTTTTTGTTTTTAATTTTTTTTTCTCTCCAATAAATTGTGTGGCGTCTCCTGGCCTAGAAAAGGACTGGCACTAAAGTGTTAATGTCACAGTGTTATAACAATGTAATTCCATAAGTTTTCGCTTTGTTACTGGTGGATATGTGATCAAAAACAGACTTTCACATTCATCAATGCCGACGCTCATCTGCCGATACCTGGTGCTAGTAATGTATCAGCCTCTATATCCTGTCCCCAATCATGAAGAGCTTAATGCCCAATTTTGGCTTCCTAGAGATTCTTGACTGTAGAAGCATCTTAAAAATACCATTTTGTGATTACTTACCTGTAAAATGGGTATTATAAGTATGTCTCACACCCTGCTTCGGAATTAATCATTACACTTGGGTTATAGTCCACAAGAGGGCGCTTTACTGCAGAGATGGCAAAAAAAGAAGCCCCTCCCAGCCCCACAAACACCTGGGACCTCCCACACATCCCCCAGTATAAAAAAGCAGTAAGGGGACCAGGAAGAGCAAATAAAATCAATGAGAGAAACAGTACCACCAAACAGAGGATCCAAGATACAACTCAGGGTGGGGCGAAGCAGGGTGTGAGACATACTTATAATACCCATTTTACAGGTAAGTAATCACAAAATGGTATTATTCTAAGTATGTCTCACACCCTGCTTCGGAATTAATCATTACACTTGGGACATCCAATAGCAGTGTCCAAAAAAGGGTGGGGATCCCAACAGGCAAAAATGCACAAAATAAACCACTGTAGCTTGCAGAACTTTGCTAGTCGAAAAACAGCATCCGCTGAGACCCACAAATCAACCTTATAAAACTTGGAAAGGTATGAACAGAAGACCAAGAAGCAGCTGTACCAACTTGTTCCACAGAAGCCTGGTGCTGAAAGGCCCAGGAAGCCTCAACAGCACGAGTAGAATGAGCAGTGATCTGGAAAGGGTGATCCCTCCCCTTGACAGAATAGGCCCTAATAACGGCCAGACGAATCCATTTACAAATGGTAGTCGTGACGGGCGTCAAACCCTTCTTGGGCCCGAAGGGCAACACAAAAGAAGGCGTCCATCTGGCGCAAAGGTGAAGTAGCCACCAGATAGTACTGTACCCATCCAACGATGCCCAGAGAGTGCAAAGCCCTCTCCCTGCCATTATTAGGAGTAGTACACGAGTAAGGGAGCACAATGTCCTGAATGAAGTGAAAAACAGAGAGAACCCTTGACAAGAAGTCTGGTTTTAAGTGGAAAACCACCTCGTCCTGATGTCTCTCAAAGTAGGGGGCCTGAATGGACAGAGCCGCCAACTCAAAAATCCGTCGAACAGAATTTATAGCCACCAAAAGGACAACTGTTAAGGTGAAAAATGTATAGTGCAGCATCCTAAACTGGTTTAAAAGGAGGACCCAGAAGGGCAGACGATGCCAAATTTAAATCCTAAACCGGCAGCATGGGTTTGCGAGGAGGGCGCACATGAGCGACCCCCGAAAATAAAGGGCCTTAACCAAAAGGATGAAGAGCGAAGATCTCTGAAAACCCATGTCCAAACCACACTGAAGAAAATCCAAAATCCAAGGAATGGAAACACCCGACAAGAAAAGGCACTAGCCTCACACCAATCAAAGCAGGCCCGCCAGGTCCAGCAGAAGATAGTAGAGGATGATTTCTTCCTATCCCCAACGAGAGTCTGGACAAAGGCTTCATATAAACCCTTTTCCATAAGATGAAGGGTTCAGCAACCACGCCGCCAAAGCCAGCGTTTGTAAATTGGGGTAACAAGGCTGACCTTGTCTAATCAGATCGGGAAACAGAGGCAGCCTGTACTGATCTACCACCAGCCGGACAACGTCTACGAACCGCACCTGTCTTGGCCACCTAGGAGCCACTAGGATTGCTGGCACACCCTCTCGAGCCAGCTTGTGCACTACCTTGCCCACCATGGGAAAAGGAGGAAACAGATACAGGAAAACCGAGCTCCCGCCAGGACAGAGGCACGGCATCCACTGCCAGAGCCAGAGGGACCCGGGAAATAGAAACAAATGCTAATAGCTAGCGAACGTGAGGAGAGTCAAACAGAGCCACAGCACCAAAATACACGGAACGTTGCTCACGGCCCAATACAGAGTCAACAACACCACTCGGAGGGTACTCTTGTTACAAGTCCCTCCCCGATGACTGAAGTAGGCAACCACAGTCCAGATGTTGGAGAGAACCTGAACCGGCAGGCCCCATAGGTGAGGCATCCACCGCAACAGCCTCATCCGAGCCACCCTTAGCTCCAAAACATTGATGGGGCGTGTGCCTCCTGAGGGCCCCGCAGCCCTCAGAATTGGTGGGCTCTCCAGTAGCCCCCCCAAACTGACCGACTGGGATTCGTTGAGACAGTCTCCCAGCGGCGCACCCGAAGGGACCGACGGACCAGAGGAGACAGAACAAGGACTGAACCCAAGGACAGGGAACACTTGTCCCGGGCCGATAGGAGAAGGAGCTGAAAGAGCCCAATGTGAAATTAAGCAAAAAGGTACTGTTTTGCAAAAACAGGCCACCATCAGTCCTACCAGTCTCCATCCCTAGCCGGATGGACAGATGAGAGTTCGTAAGGACAAACCGAATCGGCGCTTAAAATGCTCCAGGTGATGCACGAAGTCACAATCACGGCATTGCACAACAGATACTGCCTTATAAGTCCAGCGCGCCAACCAAAAGCGCCACCGGAGCACACCTGAAGAGCGTCCACCTACGGCTAAGGGAAAGGAAATCCTGGCCTGAAAGTTATCCCGCGACATGCCCGGGATAGAGGACACCCTTGATGAGGAAAGTGAAGACATGGGATAAAAGATTACCCCCTAAAACACTCCAGTGTCACCACGACCAGCCGGGTATCCAGCTCCGCCTGACAGAACAAAAGAGACGTAATGAGAAGGTTGTCCAAATAAGGAAGAATGTGAAAGCCCTGGACTCATGAGAAGGGTCATCACACCCGCCAGCACCTTGGAGAAAACCCTGGGTGCAGAAGTGAAACCGAAAGGGAGAGCCATGAATTAGTAGTGCTGCTCCCCTACCGCAAACCTGGGAAACCGCTGGTACCCTGGAAGGCCGGCACAAGAAAGCAAGCATCCTTGATCTCTATTGATGATATAAAGTCCCCCGGGGGCAGGGAGCTGACAGCGGAAAGCAGCGTCCCCATGCAAAAACCATTTTGTTCAGATGAACCGGATGAGATCTTCAAGGCCAGAATGGGCCAGATGGGACCATCTTTCCTGGGGACTGTGAAGAGATTGAAATAGTAACACTGACCTCTTTCCCCAGGGGGGGAAGCCTGACGAATGACCCCCATGATCAGACGGCCTTGTACTGCCGTAAACAGGCCCTAAAACTGCCCAGGATCCAAAGAAACTCGTGAAGAGAATCTGGGAGGAGAACAGCAGCAGCAGCAGCAGCCGTCCCCCACCAGAGGGGTGAAGACGCCCCCTCAATGCAGAGTGGGCTAGCAGAAGATTAAGGCTTGGCACGCCAGAATAATACAGGTCGGGCACGGCAACAGCTATTGCCCCGGAATCTCCCCCTTCTTTCCCGCAAAGGGCACCCCCCCTGCCTGACCCAGGCCCATAAGGGAGGGAGTGAAGGACCATGACCCCCGAAAGGGAAGTGGCTGCTTTTGCGTTGGTGTAACTTACCTTTTCGGCCAGAGCTCCACCATCACCGACAGGCGCAACCCAACAGGGGGAAGCCCTTCGAACGCCTTTGTGACAGCCAAGTCAGCTGCCGACCGGCGCTACCCAACCGAGTGGCTGGAATCAGATCACTCAGCCGAGGTCAACAATACCTTTGAATAGTGCCAACTAAAGCAGATAGGACATAGGAGTTCCCCCACCGTGAAAATTAGCTCACAAGCGACAAGCTCTAAATCCAGCACCAGAAGGATCCAATTGGAAACCTTAAGGACGTCCCCCAATAAGGTCCTAATAAGCGTGGCCTAATAGCGAAAGCTTCCACAGGGTGTAAGGCCACACAGACAAGGGCCTGGGAGACCCGTTAGCCTCACTATCCATCAGGTAATGAGAGGGGGGAGCGCACCACATACACAATATACAACCCCAGGATGGTGGCATCCACCCAGAGGGGTCGACGACCAGAACTAGACCAAACCGCGGGGAAGGGATACCTCCTATTCCACCCCTTAGCATGAGGGAGACGACAGCATCCCACTGCTCTGCAAGCATCAGAGCAATGGCAGGCTGATCGTCAGGGGAAACAGAATCTGAATAATATCCCTTTACACAAAGGGTGTACTGACAGGCAATAATATTAAACATATTAAACATATTAAGCATATTGTTAATGTATAGGCTGGCGCAGCGAGCGCCATGTGCCGACATTCAGCTGGATTCTTCCGGCCACAAGGCTAGCAATCCATCACAGTGTTGCCCTCTAGCGCAAACATCCATTGCTACTTCCCGCTAGTGTAAACGTCACTAGGGGTCATACCCAGGAGCGGGGGTGTGAGTGACGAGACCAGCCGAGCAAACCCGGCCGCACGGGCCCAGATTGCCGCGCCAGCACCCGCTGTGCACATATACTCACTGTAATACAATATTGCCCACCAGGGATGCCCCGCATCCCACATAGAGCCGGGCTTGCCCCAAGGGGACCCCGAGCAAAGTATCCTGGGAAAGCCTCCATAAAGTGGTTTTGATATCCGCAATGACCAATGGGAATTACGCTGTTGAGCTACCCGGGATGCCCCTTAAATGTCCGTTAGTGGGAGGATTTAATAAATGGTAACTCATGTCAAAGAAAAGGCCACAGGACCAGGGGGAAGCACTAAATTTGGAAGACCCCCGGAAGACATAAATGTCATCACACGCATACAGAAATACATAAAGATATACATATAATGCAAATAGCATAAGATGCAGCCCCCCCCAGCTCAGGGGACGCACATACCATACATGCATCTTAAAATAGACAATAAACAGCCCGGCAGGGGACACTCACCAATACTATGGGAGGCAGGATAGCGCGAGACAGTCTCCCAGCAGGGCAGCCGGAAGGTGTGACAGTAGGAAGAAAAGGGGGGGGGGGGGGGGGGTGAGGCACCTGCAAAGTGCGCCGAGCGCTAGGCTCCGCCCCCTCCAAGTACAGGAAGAATACAAGCGGCCGAGCTCCCCAGCAATGCGGGAGCCAGCCGTTAAATGAAAAAGAGAGAGAGAGAGAGGGGGTGAGCCACCTGCACAGCGCGCCGAGCGCTAGGCTCCACCCCCTCCAAGCGCGGGGAGATCGCAAGCGGCCGAGCTCCCAGCAATGCGGGAGCCAGCCGTGACGTAAAGAGAAGGGGTGGGCGAGCCACCCGAGTAGCGCGCCGAGCGCCAGGCCACGCCCCCAGTCAGCCAACCAAACCGCCGCGCTCCCCAGACAAGGGGGGGCCGGCCTAACATCACCCGGCCCTCTGCCGGGAGCAAAAGGGGGCAGGCCTGCCGGTCAGCGCGCCGAGCGCAAGGCCACGCCCCCTTCCCCCTCAGAGAACCACAAGCAGCCGAGCTCCCCGCCATTTTGCGGGAACCGGCTGTAACGGCACCGGACCGCCGCCATGGAAGGCGCACGTTGAAGGATGGAGAGAAGCGCTGTACGGCGACAGCGCCATAGTTAAAGCACAGTCACACACACACACACACAATTTAAATAAAAATATATATATATATCACACACAGCCCCCCCCCCCAACTAACCGGAACCAGGGAGGAGGGAGGTTAGGGGGAAGCCGGTGACTACATGTAAATTTGTAGTGAGGGCCTCAACGGACAGGGCATCCCAAGTCAGGATCACCAACAAACCTGACGACCGCCTACCCTTTGAAGAGGGCCTCACGGTGGAGCAAAGCTCCTTCAAAACACCTCTAAAGGTGCTACCTATCCTCACCCAGACCCTGCAGCCATAGCTGGGAGGCTTAATGTTAGTTAAAAAAGGGGTCCAGGCGGAATTAGGACAAATTGGGGGCCGGGTGTTACCCGGCTTACCTGAAAGGAGAGAAGAGCCATCATCTTGAGTGTCGTCGCCTTCACTGCAGAGACTAAACTGGGGGATGTGTGGGAGGTCCCAGGTGTTTGTGGGGCTGGGAGGGGCTTCTTTTTTTGCCATCTCTGCAGTAAAGCGCCCTCTTGTGGACTATAACCCAAGTGTAATGATTAATTCCGAAGCAGGGTGTGAGACATACTTAGAATAGATTCTTTACAGCGACCTAAAGTAATTTTTGAATTTAGGTAAGCTTTAATGCCCAGAAACTATTCTGAATGAACAGATTGCTGGGGCACCTCCTGCTAGCCGCTCCCTCCGGCTGCATGCACCTGCTGACAGCTTTTTTTATATGCTGAATATGCTGCATGTATAGGATGGAGGAACATTGGGGAATGCCACTGGAGGTCCGAGCTGGATGATGTCCGTTACCTGAAAATCCGCAGCTGCTGATTGGGCATCGCAGAAAGCTCTGGAGTTTCACTCTGCTTTAAAACCCAGCATAATCACCCCAGGAATCGCCGATCTTTTCTCTCCCCTGGGGCATCCAAAATAGGGATGATGTATGAAACCCCCCAGGTAGCCCCATACACTTACCTTGTTTCCCGGTCCAACAGCGCATGCACGAGCCGCATCCCCGCTATCCCACGCCAGACATTTGTGAATGGCCGGCTCCCTGTTAGAGGGGGATGCGGCCACCAGCGCGCTCGGATCCGCCTTAGACGAAGGCTTGGACGACGTGATGTCAGCGGCTTTGAGCTGACTGGACGAGTGGCCGTGCATGCACCATAGGACCAGGGAGAGGTGAGTTGGGGTCGGCGATCTGGGGGGTTTCACACAGCGGGGCACCCCGGAAAGAACCAAAACCCAGGATAGTCAAAGTCCTGAGTTTTGGTCCACTTTAACGCCCAACTCCGGTAAAAATAGAAGGATTGGAACCAATTTAAATTGGAACAAAATCTTGAGGTGTGTGCTCCCGTCCCAGCATAGATTCCAGGGTGGGCACCAGGGGGAGGGGGTTTGTTCCGCATTAAAACAAACCTTACATTTTCAATGTTACTTTAGCTCTGCTTAAAACAGACAGGGGCATTGTAAATCAGGATTGCTTGCCTTATCCACGCTCCCATGGTGCATATGCAAGCTCTCGTCCAATCAGAATTCACTGCCAATGGAACGATTGCCGGATGCCCCCCACTGCCTACTGAGCTTCACCATATGTTTATATTTGCTGTCTGCAGGTGTGTTCATCAGATGAGTAAATTGGCAATCCAGGGGGGATTCACACAGCGGGGCATCCCAAATCAGGATGTCTGGAGGGCAAACCCTAACCTGACCCTGGAATCTTGGGTAACAAGGGTTTAGGTCTGCTTTAGCTCCCTATCACTAGACATCCAAGTTTGGGGCTTCTGGGTTCCTGCGCTGTGGTTGGTTCCGAGATCCCCCTTCTTGACTGAGGCCCATTTGATGGCGTGCGCTCAGCCGAGGTCACATATGATTGTTGCGGGAGCGTAGAACCGGTAAGTAATCCAGCTCATTATTTTGGCTTCCTACTTATTGAACAGTGGGAATCCCACACTGTCCACACTCCTTAGGGACACTACTCACCATGGTCAGCAGGAGGTAGGTGATGATGGCGAGCAGGGGCGCGGCCAGCGAGAACGCCAACAGGTGCTTCTGGATTTGTTTCTTCTCCAGGCCGGCGTGCATGAGGAAGGAGACCAGACCAAACGCAGCCGGAGCCTGCCGACAACACAGAGGAGGGCATTAAAGAAGACCTGACACATGTTCCCCACATACCACACCCACGCTAACCCCTCCTCCGCTCCAAATACTCACCTGACACTCCCATTTTTTTACTCTATGATGCGTTGAGGATAGCTCACCAAAAACACTTTTAAGTGGACCAAACCCTAGTAGCCTTAGAGACTTTGCAACCTAAAAGCCTGCAGCAATAGCCAATTACCAGGCATCAGCACTTACCCATCTCTAAGTTCCCCTGACGGCCTATGTGCCCCCAATCAGCCAAATGGGGACACAGCAGGCAACCTCAGTGCCCTCTAGACATGTGGGCCAGTGATCTGCCGGCTGGAAAGAAAGGGACATGGCAGTGTGTAGGCCCGGCATTGGACTTGCTGCTATAGTATGTGCCCCTGCTTTCGGGGTGATTTATTGGGTGCATTGTAATGGCCTAACATATGTGTGGATAACGCAGCTCATCCAATAGGAGACATGCTTTACTGAAGCGCACAGCTATTTCCCGTCCCCCATTATAAAAAGCTTTATGCTTTTGCCTTCCTAAGAATCTTGAACTGTAGGGGCATCCCAAACTGGGATGTCCCGGGGTGGAAATGACTAAGTGTCTATACCGCCCAAAAATAAAGATTTTTCTCAGCACCCTGGCAAATGCACCTAGGGCTCAGGCAATCAGATCATGCTCTATTCATTCCGTTGCCAAAGCTGAATGGTGTGTGTGTGTGTCGCCGGCTGCATCCCTGACTGCCTCTAGCTGTGGATATGTCTGCACCAACCATTCAGAAATGTTTGCAGCTCCCAGCACCTCTGCCTACTTCACCTCTCACCTCAGCCCCCCTCACCATTTGCCCCCTACTTTCCACCTTACCTCAGCCCCCCTCACATCTTTGCTCATTATTTCCCGCCTCTCCTCAGACCCCTCACCTTTTGCCACTACTTCCCACCTCACCTGAGCCCTCCTCACATCTTGCCCCCTAATTTCTGCTTCCCCTCAGCTCCCCTAACATATTGCCCCCTACTTCCCACCTCACCTCAGCTCCACAGCCTACTTCCTGCCTCACCTCTGCCCCCTCACATCTTGCTCATTTCCCACCTCACCTCAGCCCCCCTCACATCTTGCACCCTACTTCCCACCTCACCTCTTGTCCCCTACTTCTTACCTCACCTAAGCCTCCTATTATCCACCTCACTTCATACCTCATTCACCTCTTGCCCCCTACTTCCCACCTCACCCCCCCCCCTCACATCTTGCCCTCTACTTCCCACCTCACCTCAGCCCCCCTCACATCTTGCCCCTACTTGCCACCTCACCTCAGCCCCCTCACCTCTTGGCCCCTACTTCCCACCTCACCTCAGCCCCCCTCACATCTTGCCCCCTACTTGCCACCTCACCTCTTGCCCCCTACTTCCCGCCTAACCTCAGCCCCCTACTTCCCACCTCAGCTCAGCCCTCCTCAACTCTTGCCCCCTACTTCCTACCTCACCTCAGCCCCCCTCACATCTTGCCCCCTACTTCCTACCTCACCTAAGCCCCCCTCACATCTTGCCCCCTACTTCCTACCTCACCTAAGCCTCCTATTATCCACCTCACTTCCTACCCCATTCACCTCTTGCCCCTACTTCCCACCTCACCTCAGCCCCCCTCACATCTTGCCCCCTACTTCCTACCTCACCTCAGCCCCCCTCAGATCTTGCCCCCTACTTCCTACCTCACCTCAGCCCCCCTCACATCTTGCCCCCTACTGCCTACCTCACCTCAGCCCCCCTCACATCTTGCCCCTACTTCCTACCTCACCTAGGCCTCCTATTATCCACCTCACTTCCTACCCCATTCACCTTTTGCCCCTACTTCCCACCTCACCCCAGCCCCCCTCAAATCTTGCCCAATGCTTTCTGCCTCCCCTCACCTATGCCCACTTCTTCCTGCCTCAATGCTTTAAGGTAACAGCTTTCCTGCAGTTAACAGTTTGCATTTTCTCTGCTTAGATTTTATTGCAGCCCCCCGGGTGAAATAATAAGACAATGTGGACCTTACACTAAAAAGGTTGTGCATCCCTTCTCTAGGGAGATGGTTGCTCCTGTTTAAAAGGAAAGTCCACTTTCATGGATGTACCCCACACACCTCAGATCAGGGGTGTCAGAGGGATATGAAGCCACCTCAGCCAGGAAGCTCTCATGGAATAACCATGGGAGCTATCACTGCCGAAAGGTGAGAGCCAGCATGAAATATGGTATTCCAGTGCTAGCGACACCCACAGTTTTATTGTTTGATGAACAGTTTGTGTGAGGCGTCACAGAAAGCTAAAGAAACCATTTTGCGCACACCCTGTTTTGAGTGGTGAATGGTGAAGGGAAAGTCCGCTTTCGATAGCATTTGTGAAGATGTATATTACGGTGTGCTAAAAAGATGTCCACTAAGTACTAAACTTCTCTAGTAATGTTGTTTTTTTGTCTTATGTTAGCAAATGTGTGTTTTATGGAAGCAGTTTTTACTGCCAGCAATCTGTTGCTATTAGCAACGGCACAGCTTTATCCCAAAGTCGTCAAGAAAAGAGGCCTGTACACATAGAACTCTGTTACTGGGCATTTATAAGCGTAAGCGAGCTCATTTACCTCAGCCATGATAGGCCGCCATACTGCTGCTGAGGTAAACAAGCTCACTCGCACATACCCAGCTGTATAGGGCCCTCTTATTGTAGCTCTTGGTGTAAAAACTTGGGCCTCGATTCAATTAAGAGTTGAAAAAAAATTCTCACGGTAGTAAAAAATTCAATTCCTTAGAAAAAAGCCTGAGAATGTCCCTGTTACTGAATCACTAGATAAAAAGACAATGAAAGTCAATGGCAGCTTTTACTACAGCGTAGAAAGGAGTAAACTGTTCTCTATTTTTCTTAGGAGTAAAAAAGTACAATTGAATCTAGTGATTCAGCAACAGTGACAGTCTCAGGCTTTTTTTTCCCCATGAATTGAATTTTTTACTACCATGAGAATTTTTTTCAACTCTTTTTGAATCGAGGTCTTGGTATCTGGTTGCTAATAGCAACAGATTGCAGGAAGGGAAAACTGCTTCAATAAAACTCACTCAATAAATGCCAGATAAGCTCAGCACCTCTTACATCCTTTCGCCACATAATAATATACATTGTCCAAAATGCCACTGAAATTGTACGTTCCCTTTAACCTTTTCCCATGTTCCCATTTTGCCTGGAGTTTGCCGTTAAAGCCCCCTTACCTTATGGAGGATGACTGCAAAGAAGACGATGACTTGTACAGAGACCTGAGAGGACGACACCGCCGCCCCCAGCGCCACGCCATCCGCTGTGGAGGACACAAGAGACAGGATGAGTTACCAACAACAACGCCACAGCCTACAGCAGCTGCCTTTTTAAAGTGGACCAACACCCTACTTGATCTTATAGATTCCCAGGCCGATCCACAATCCCTCCCCATGGGGCATCCAAAATCAGGATGCCCGTCTGTGTGAACCCCCCCCCTACCCCCCCCCCCCAGGACGCCCTCTAACCTTTCCTTACTCCTGGTCCAACGGAGCATGCTCCGCGTAAGTGGACCAAATAGTGAAAATCCTGGGTGTTGGTCCACTTTAAAGCGGAACAAATCCTGGGATTTTGACTCTACTGGGTTTTGTTTCACACCCCGGAGCATCCACTGCTGTGTGAAACTCCCCAGATCGCCCTTCCAAACTCGCCTCGTCCCGGGCCAACATCGCATACGCACTCCCATCCTCGGCCTATCTGCATGGCTGGGCCCAGGAACACGTGCACAGCCCAAAGGAGCGGGGATGCGGCCGTCCGTGTTTACTTTGGAGAGGGGGTGCCAGGAAGGGGCAAGTGCAGCGGTGCCCCTAGGGGGTTTCATATAGTGGGGCATCCCGGGGGAAAGCCAGCGGCCAGCTGGGTTTTGTTCAGGGCTGTGGAGTCGGAGTCGAGGAGTCGGAGGAAATTTTGGGTACCTGGAGTCGGAGTCGGCAAACAATGCACCAACTCCGACTACTACTACATTTTGATTTAGCAAGTTTAAATGTCCCAATTCACAAAAAGTTATAATTAATGACTTCTCTATTGTAAGAATAAAGACCAATGCATGCAGTGCCTCACGTAACCGCAAAACGAACACGTTAAGTGATCGTGAAGAAGCTTTTCATGTGCTTCACTATATGGCACGCAACGCACAATTAGAAGCGGCAATACTTATACTGTGCATAGTGTTGTGTTCTGCTGTTACAGGGAACCCATGGGTAACCTAGCCTCTCACTGATAAGGGATTAAGTAAATATGTTTTTTGCAGGACTAGAGACACTTGTATAAGTGAAGGGAATGGAGGATCAATAGTTCAAGACTGAAGCTGTACCATTGGAAAAACTGTCATTCAGCAAAAGGCTATAAAAACTTGTAAACTTCCATTGTTAGCTTAAACTTTAAACATGACTATGGGATTCTACTAGGGAAATGATGTTTTATAATAAAGGCCCCTTTCTGGATCCTCCCACTGCCCTATCTTCAGCAGAAGATCAGCACACAGACAGGAGAAGGCAGCTTCTGACCAACTACCTCTCTCTGCTAGAAGTAATGACATGTATGTTGCCTTTCTTTCCTTCAAGGAATGTATAAAATACATTCACATATTAATACAGAGGAGTCGGAGTCGGAAGTACAAAAAACTGAGGAGTTGGAGTCGGAACATTTATCTGCCAACTCCACAGCCCTGGTTTTGTTCCTCTTTAAAGGAGCACTATTGTGAAACAAATCTGATAATTAACATCTGCATAAATTTAGTAGATAGCGAGAGAAGGGGTCGCCTATACACCCTGAACCAAAAAGTCAGGCAAGCTTCTAACTTAAAGCCGACCTTCACCCATAGATCTCTATGGGCAGCGGTTCAATGGCGATTGCGGGGTGATCAACTTGCGTTCGCCCCAATGTGAAAGTTGCACTTCACAAATACCCGCTACTTCAGAGAAGCTAGGCTTTCTGGTACCCGGGGCAAAGTTTCAAAATGGCACCCCCACCTGTGCTCAGGCCCCCCTGACCAGCTGCACCCAGGGCAAGTGCCTCCCCCCCCCCAGCAACGCCCCTGCGCTACTTTGTGTTGCTCTATCACATAAAATCTTGATAAAATACATTTAATTTTGTGGCCGTAACAGTGATTACCTTTTAAAAGCATCATAAGAATTCCAGGGCCAGCCAGTAGTCCCCCCCCCCCCCCGAGATGCCCAACTGTATGAAACCCCAGGGGTCGCCAGGAAACTTACCTTTACCTGCGACTCCCATGACACTGGGTTCACCAGAGTCCGCATCCCTGGCTTCCCTGCAGCTGTCCTGGCTCCCGTGCCCAGCTATTCAGATAGGCCAGGCGCGTACTCTCCACAAAGAAACTGGGGATGCGGGCAGAGGCTGGTGCTCACCATCCGGCAGCCTTGGGATCAGCCAATCGGCTGTCGTCATGAGTCACGATGGCCTCCCCCACTATGGCCAACAGCGATTTCTTAAAACTTTTTAGATAATGTAGAAGTTCCTGGTGTACTGTTGTATGACATGTAAAATGTTGTTTGTGACCAGGCTTCAGCGGTGACATGTCGCAGGTGTTCCTGTAGGAGGATCGGCTCTATATTTGCAGTATAATCACCTCTCCTGGGTCCTCGCTATGGCTTATCATTATGTCAGAGCAAAGGAGCAGTCAGCTAGATTTTCCTGCATTGAAGAATGTCAGGATCATTCCGTCCCCGGAGAGGCAACGCTGAACAACCAATCCTCAGATTGCCAGCTATAGATTTCATCAGCAGTATTATTATTTATTATTAAAGTTTATTTATATAAAGCCTTCATCTTCCATAGCGCTTTACAAGGTGTGATTACAGACAAGGTAAAACATGTAGTACAGGGAACAATACAAATTAGATGCTACGAAGTTCAAACCAGGTGCTGTGAGCACAGGAGACAATAGGATAGAGAGCCGCGCCCCTGCACGCTTACAGTCTAAAGGATGGGGGTGGAGACAAAGGGGCGGGGTCACAAGTGGTAGGAGCTTGAGTTGGGCTGCATGTGCCATGTGATAAGCACATGCTTGGGATAAGCCTCCATCTATCCTAAGATAAAGAGAACATACAGTATACACATAAGATACAGAGAACATACAGTATATACATAAGATACAGAGAACATACAGTAAACACATAAGATACAGAGAACATACAGTATACACATAAGATACAGAGAACATACAGTATATACACATAAGATACAGAGAACATACAGTATACACATAAGATACAAAGAACATACAGTATACACATAAGATACAGAGAACATACAGTATATACATAAGATACAGAGAACATACAGTATATACACATAAGATAAAGAGAACATACAGTATACACATAAGATACAGAGAACATACAGTACACACATAAGATACAGGGAACATACAGTATACACATAAGATACAGAGAACATACAGTATACACATAAGATACAGAGAACATACAGTATACACATAAGATACAGAGAACATACAGTATACACATAAGATACAGAGAACATACAGTATACACATAAGATACAAAGAACATACAGTATACACATAAGATACAGAGAACATACAGTATAGACATAAGATACAGAGAACATACAGTATACACATAAGATACAGAGAACATACAGTATACACATAAGATACAGAGAACATACAGTATACACATAAGATACAGAGAACATACAGTATATACATAAGATACAGAGAACATACAGTATAGACATAAGATACAGAGAACATACAGTATAGACATAAGATACAGAGAACATACAGTATACACATAAGATACAGAGAACATACAGTATATACATAAGATACAGAGAACATACAGTATATACACATAAGATAAAGAGAACATACAGTATACACATAAGATACAGAGAACATACAGTACACACATAAGATACAGGGAACATACAGTATACACATAAGATACAGAGAACATACAGTATACACATAAGATACAGAGAACATACAGTATACACATAAGATACAGAGAACATACAGTATACACATAAGATACAGAGAACATACAGTACACACATAAGATACAGGGAACATACAGTATACACATAAGATACAGAGAACATACAGTATACACATAAGATACAGAGAACATACAGTATAGACATAAGATACAGAGAACATACAGTATACACATAAGATACAGAGAACATACAGTATACACATAAGATACAGAGAACATACAGTATATACATAAGATACAGAGAACATACAGTATACACATAAGATACAGAGAACATACAGTATATACATAAGATACAGAGAACATACAGTATATACATAAGATACAGAGAACATACAGTATACACATAACATACAGAGAACATACAGTATATACATAAGATACAGAGAACATACAGTATATACATAAGATACAGAGAACATACAGTATACACATAACATACAGAGAACATACAGTATATACATAAGATACAGGGAACATACAGTATACACATAAGATACAGAGAACATACAGTATATACATAAGATACAGAGAACATACAGTATACACATAAGATACAGAGAACATACAGTATACACATAACATACAGAGAACATACAGTATACACATAAGATACAGAGAACATACAGTATATACATAAGATACAGAGAACATACAGTATACACATAAGATACAGAGAACATACAGTATACACATAAGATACAGAGAACATACAGTATATACATAAGGGCAGACTAGATGGATCATATGGTCTCTTTCTGCCGGCAGCCTTCTATGTTTCTATGTAACCCCAATGTCTAGGCCTCCATAACCTATATTTGATGGTGGGCCTTTAGTGTGAACTGAGCCCCTGGCCCCAAAGTGACCAGGCTCACCACAGTATCCAGACTATATAGAGAACTGAAGTTCAAACAAACGACCCGGCCATCCAATTCTAAGTTATGGGAGGTCCAGACACAATATAGGATGTTTAGGCCCCATGTAATCTATATGTGATGGCTGGGCCTAGGTTTGAGGGCTCTAAAACAAACAAGCCTGGTTTACCTGGGGCCCAGCAATCACATATAGGTTACAGTGGGAACACATCCACATTCATCATCCGCACTGACCAAGTTAAAGTGGACCAACACCCAGGATTTTGACTATCCTAAGTTTTGGTCCACTTCGGCCCCGATCGGGGGTGCCCCGCTGTGTGAAACCCCCCAGAAACCCCGAAAAACTCACCTCTCCTCGCTCCCACGTGACCGCCGCTGCCAATCCCCACCGACGGGCAAGCGGGAGACAGCGACGGACAAGAGAGCGCGCCCGACGCCGCCTCCCGCGCGTCACTCTTACAGGGCACGCGCCATTCACAAACGGCTGGCGCGGGTGCGCGTCCTGCTAGAGGGATGCGAGGGAGGAGGCGGCGGGTGTTAGCCAGTGTTTGGACCCCTCTGCCCGATACGGGAGCCTTGTCTGTCCTGCCTGCAGCCGTAACATACAAATGCTGCACTCAGAGAGGATGGCTTGTGTGTGCCGTACAATGTTAGTTACTAACGGCCAGGGGGAAGGAGGAGATAAGCATCGCCAATCTGTGTTTCAGGACACGTACCCTCGTAACAAAACACCAAACCCTGCTCCTAGTGAGAGAAAAAGCCACGATTACCGCAGCATGATTTTATCAGCATCAGATAAAGAGCCGGAACACTGGCTGCCCTGTGCTGGGTCCCTGATGTCATACAGATTATATTCCATGTAATGACCACTCACTAGACTAAGACGATTATCTCTCGCGCCAAATACGTTTCTCTGCTCATGATTAGACCATTTACTGGCATTTAATTGGTGGGCTGGGGATTGGCCTTTACAAATTGCTCTCAAAGGTAAAAACAATGTTCTGTAACCGCACGGCGTGGGGATTACCTTCAATACACCTACAGCAGTTTCTGGTCCCTTCACTTCTCTTAGCTTAAGTCAAAATACAAAGGCTGTGTGACCTTCTACAGGTGTAAAAGAACCTTTACTACACCCCTCTGTTACTACAAAGGCGGCATCATTGTGGACCATGAGGAGGTGTCCCTCCGCTCATTCACACAGCGGATTTGATTCAGAAATTCGCATGTTTAGTACAAGATCGGGGATGCGATTTGGCTCAGCTTATTGCAATTCCGCCAGCGCAGAGGTAGTTGTCTGTCTATAGTGAGATGAGCTTATTAAGCGGGTTATTCATGAAGCGATAGCGGCAGGTAGGGCCTCGTAGCGGCAGCCAGCGGCTGGTGAACGCCGGGCGCTGTATGCAAAACCACATTTATGAAAGTGAATCTGGTGAGCGACTCTAACAGCGCCATGTAGCGTCTGATTCATCATTAAAGGTGGCTCTGCGTATAGTGCTGGCGCTCTAGCTTCCAGAGCCAGGTATTACCTGTCGCTACCTGTCTCTCTCCCATACATTTCAATGGACGTTCCTTTACGTTTAAACAGGGTTTTTTTTCCTATCAAATCATTGTGTGACCTCTCCTGGCCTAGAAAGAGTCATTTTTGTAAACTTTTTTGATTTTTTATTAAGAATTGTCATTACAGGTCTGGCATTAAAGTGGACCAACACCCAGGATTTTGACTATCCTGGGTTTTGGTCCACTTCGGTGGGGCACCCTGATCGGGGGTGCCCCGCTGTGTGAAACCCCCCAGAAAGCCCCAAAGACTGACCTGTCCCCGCTCCCACGTGACCGCTGCAGCCAATCCCCGCCGCCGGACAAGCGATTCACAAACCCCTGATTGGGGTGCCCCGCAGGCCCGATGCCGATCGGCCCGGGAATCTTATAGATTCCCGGGCCGATCAGCATCGGGTGTTGGTCCACTTTAAAGTGTTAATGTCACAATGTTACAACAATGTCATTCCATGTGTTTTCTCTTTGTTACTGGTGGATAGGTGTTCAAAAACAGACTTTAATCACACAGCACCTGGCGCTCTATGCTACAGCGCCCAGCTTTAGAGCGCCAACGCTGTGTGTCCTTTTTTGATAAGTACGGTGTGGAGCGCCGAGAGTCGGACACACTGAGCTGGCGCTAACTTTTGCTCCCTGCAGAGCTGTACTGGTGTAAGAGCGCCCAACATACATCACAGTCATCAATGTGGGCCAGGTTACTTCAGCGTCTGAGGCGCTCTGTTACAGCGCCCGATACTCGCTTACAGCGTCTACTAGCGGTCGCACTGAGTGCCGCTATACAGACGCTCACCTGCCGATATCTGTCGCTAGTAATGAGTCAGCCTCCACGTGTAGCATCACATTCTTCCCCATTAGGTGAAATGCTGGTCACAAGTTACTGAATTCTCCCTAGGGTGACCCTGACCAAAGCAGAGAACAGGCGATCGGATTAAAGAGGACCTCCAACCCTCACAGCAATTCTATGACCAAAACCTACCCTAAAGTCTATGAGACTGAAGGGCAGACTTAAACCGGACCTTCACCATGATTTAATGAAAAGCCCAAACTCTTAAAAAACAATTCCTCAGCATCTAAAATTAATATATTTTACATGTTTAGTCACTAATTTATTATACTTTCCCCCACTGGGCTGCAACTCTGTTCGGGAATTTAGGATACGGGCGCCGCCATCTTGACTCAGAAGCATCACACTTACTGAGGAGAGGAGAGTGGGATAAGGTACAGGGGGGCGGGTTATAGCTGTGCTTTGCTCAGACAGAGCAGAGCTGGGGTCAGGGAAAGGTCAGCAGTCCCAGAATGCAGAGCAGCACAGTCACTTCCTGTTTGCAGGCACTTCCTGTTTGCAGGCTGCCTGCAAAAATGGCAGCTTCCATAAGCCGCCATCTTGGATGTTTAAAGGCTTATAAAATGCAGTAGATGCAGGTAGGATGATTTTTAATGTGAGCAATCTGTATGTACAGGGTGTGGGAAACATATAAGATAGACTCTTATTTAGAGTGAAGGTCCGCTTTAATCCTTCCCCCTGGGGTATCCAGATTTGGGTAAAAACCCCCAGGCTGCCCAGTAAACTCACCTTCTTCCCGATCCAACAATGCCTGCTATACCTTCAGCAGGATGCACACCCTCTGTAACAGGGTAGCGGGGATGCGGGCGCGGTGTGTGCATGTGGCGTAGGACCAGGGAAAGGTAAGTTTTAATGAGAGACTGTGGGGGGGGAAATGTTTTGGTACACATGTAAGCGTGCAGGGCAGTATATATATATATATATATATATATATAGGCAGATTAATTATATAACACTATTTCACGTAAAATCCTCTCTAAGGACAAGGGGGCACTGCCTTCGATTGGAAAAAAAAGAAATTTAGTCTCCGGAGGTGACAATCGTTTTTTACCATAAGAACTATAAATCTATGGAATAGCCTCCCACAGAAGCTTGTTACAGCATCAACCGCTGACAGCTTCAAAAAAAGGATTAGATGCTTATTTTGAAGAAAATAACATTAACAGTTACTACTAGTGGTTATCAATATATATTGTATTTCATCACACCAGGAGTAATGGGGATGCAATACAAATGCAGTACAAATTCCATCCACAATCACCCCTGGGGTCAACAATAACCTGCGACAGTTACCTGCAGCGTGAATCACCAGGCCCAGGGTGGCCGTTATGCTCGTCCCGGCAGACATTCCTGTTCTAGGATCTTAAAAAAAAAATAGAAAGAAATAAAAGAATTGTGAAATCATAAAGTGTGAAAAAAACAACAACTAAATAATACCGCGCTCATGACAAGTAAAGTAAAGCTCAACGTGTACAACTGAGTCCCACTCTCAAGTCCAAATAACAAATAATCAAAACACAGAGCTTCTCCAAAGTTCACTGATAATTAGTCAGTAAGGTGATCCCAAAGCGCATGCGTCTTCACACAAGATTGTTCCCACCACCGAAATAGACTCTTATCAGATATAGGCAAGATGATGCCAACATTGATGTTCATAAAAAGTCGTCATCTTCTGTTTATCCCCCCCCCCCCTCCCTCCTCCCCCTTCTTTCCCCCTTGTCTCTTCCCCTCTCCCTATCCTTCCCCTTTCCCTGTTTTTTCCTTGTGACTTTTATTTTTCATGTCCTTAAATTTTGAGGCAGCAAGGAATATATCTTATTTAGTAGATGTGGGGAAAGTTTGCCGGATGTACTAAGCTGTGATGATTTAGGGTCTGAGAGGCTGTGTTCTATGTGAATTATTAAAGAAAGTCTACAAGCGTGTTTGGAGGGTGCACCGCAACACTATTTATGTGTAGGTGCCAGCCGTAAGGGAAACCTAGAACCTAAAATGTACAAAAAGGAGATCCTAGACTGATCCCCAAAACCCTTGGAAAAGGCCGCACACTAATTATAAAAATAGATAGGATTTTAATGGATATTATATACATAAAAATTAGTAAAACTGGTTGTGGCACACTGCTAAGAAAAAAATGACATCTATTGTGTCATTGATAGCATATGAGAGATTGCTAGAGTCAGGGTTCAAAGTCACCTCCAGAATACCTCTGCCAAATAGGTATAGAGAATATACTAATAAATTGCAATATGGGAGGTAATGAACACCAGGACAAGACTATGTAATGCAATTCATGATTTAATGCTCAAATTAATAGTGCAATACAAAAGTGAACGATTATATACAGTGGAAGACAATCAGGTTCTATTGGGAAAGGCTAGCCGTATATATATCAAGCATGAACAGGGAAATACAAGTACAGGAGTTATGATACAAGTATGCAAGGCAAAAAATGAAAGCAAGTTAATCAGAAAAAAAAGTATATACAAATCTACAGTGTATTTCCCTTTAAGACATGAAATAAGCAAAACATGATTAAGTAAGGATTGCAATAGGAGTACAGAGTGCTTACAGGCTGACCGCAGGTCGCAAGGACACCTCAACGTTTCGGTCCTGGATAGACCTTTATGATATGATTTATTGCCTCTTGATAAAGGTCTATCCAGGACCGAAACGTTGAGGTGTCTTTGCGACCTGCGGTCAGCCTGTAAGCACTCTGTACTCCTATTGCAATCCTTACTTAATCATGTTTTGCTTATTTCATGTCTTAAAGGGAAATACACTGTAGATTTGTATATACTTTTTTTCTGATTAACTTGTTTTCATTTTTTGCCTTGCATACTTGTATCATAACTCCTGTACTTGTATTTCCCTGTTCATGCTTGATATATATACGGCTAGCCTTTCCCAATAGAACCTGATTGTCTTCCACTGTATATAATCGTTCACTTTTGTATTGCACTATTAATTTGAGCATTAAATCATGAATTGCATTACATAGTCTTGTCCTGGTGTTCATTACCTCCCATATTGCAATTTATTATTATATACATAAAGAAAGACGCTCATCTAGACACATACAAGGTTAAAAAACACAAAAAAAACAAGCTAAGGGAACCCGGTCTATAGTGACTAACATATATAAGATTTGAATGATGCCGCCATTATTGTATGATATAAAACGCTGAATAATGATGGTGTGCCCAGATAAAGCAGCAATTAAATAATAAATATGTGCCAGTGAAACAGTGACAAAATAAATATACTAATGAAGTGAATTGATGACTATAGTGTATAAAAAAGAGCTAAGTGCATATACTATATATAAATAAATGCAGACCATGTGATATGTGCAAAATAGCAATGTTAAGATATGTGCAAAGTAGCAATGTGCCCGGGGCTGTGTGTGTAGCCCAACACTAAACAACAGTGAATACTATAATAAGCAGAGTATGTAAACAGGAAGAAACAGGCTTGCATTGAATAAAGCCCGGCTGGGCCACCAAACAGTTAATAATGAGTAACACCAGCAGCATACAAAAATAAATAAACACTTGTTTACATCACCGTGTCACTAGGGATCCCCCGCCGCAGCCGCCACCGACGCGTTGCGTGTCGCCAGGACACGTCACTGTTTCACTGGCACATATTTATTATTTAATTGCTGCTTTATCTGGGCACACCATCATTATTCAGCGTTTTATATCATACAATAATGGCGGCATCATTCAAATCTTATATATGTTAGTCACTTTAGACCGGGTTCCCTTAGCTTGTGTTTTTTGTGTTTTTTAACCTTGTATGTGTCTAGATGAGTGTCTTTCTTTATGTATATAATATCCATTAAAATCATATCTATGTGAATTATTGTCATATAGTTGGTTGCTATATATATTTGTAATCCAGCTCTGGTTAGCTTTGTAAACAGTTTGTATATGTGACAGGATTTAGGTATTAGAATGATATAGGTCAATTATTATAAGAAGTAAAGCAGTTCTTCTTTGTTATTAAAATACGTTTATAGGCATTGTTTATTTACATGTAATAGTAAGATATATAAATAGTTAAAAGACGAGGTTTAAATGATTATTGATACTTTGGTAAATGGTCTGTTTTGCATGTTGTCAGGTATGTGTGTCTCGTCCTTCGCTCTGCCCCTTTGATCCCCCCCTGTGCGCCGCCCTCCCCCTTGCTTCAATGCGTGTCCCAGCCGCTGAAGTTGCTTCCGGGCGGCTGGAACGCAGAGTCCGCTGACGCGCTTCCGGCCGGCGCGCGTCATGCGGACTGTCATCAGCGACGCGCTTCCGGCGGGAGCGCGTTCGCTCGCTCGGGGCGGTGTGGCGCAGGGCGGGGGATCGTGGTGGGTAAGTTTAAAAGGACGGGGTGGGAGTTGATATGTGTGTGCGCCCTGGTGAAGTGACGCGTGTCGTCACGCAACGCGTCGGCGGTAGCGGGGGGTGTGCATGCTGATTGGCCTATTCTGACATGTAAGCTCTATTATTGTTACTGTCTGTTCTTCTGTTCCCTGGCTGTCGTCTTATTAGATGTATTGGTACTATATATTGTTGTATTTATAAGACATGAGTGTCTGTATTTCTGTATTAGCACATAGTACTTTAATTAGCACATTGCACAGCTTTTTGTAATTTTTGCACAGTAGAGAATAGTAGTTTAGTTCATTGTTTGCACAGAGCTTCATATTGAGACAGTCAGGGCTTTTAAACAGCTATAATATTTTATCATTATCTTTAATTAAGGCCCAAAAGCTATTACCATCTTCAGGGGGCGGAGTGTGGTTTGCCTTCTCCCCACCCCCCTGTTTTTCCTTCACTGGTGTATATATATATATGTGTTTTAATTATTTTTTAAAAGATTGTAATTGTGTATATAGTTGTTTGCCCATTAATAAAGAAGGCAAACAATAGACAAGCTAACTGGGCAGCACTCGCCTCGTATCCACTAATCTGAAGTATGTTCTTGTTTGTGAGATTATTTGGGATTAACTAAATGCTGGAAGCAGTTACCAGGATTCTTAAAGTGACGCCTACCGACCTATTGACTCAACTCTAACCCTTAAAATCTATGGGTTTATTTACATCTATGGGCATAAGTCTTGCCTACATCTGGTAAGAGTCTATTTCGGTGGTGGGCACAATCTTGTGTGAAGACGCATGCACTTTGGGATCACGTTACTGACTAAACATCAATGAAATTTGGAGAAGCTCTGTGTTTTGATTATTTGACATCATCAAGTCTGTTGATTACATTTATCACATTGTAGCTGAAAGGGAAAATCATTCTTTGGCTGACAGAGAAAGGAGCCCAGTTAATCAATCCACAGCAGCACTTTGGCCCTTATTTATCAAGGGATAGCGCCAGGTAGTGAAGATATATATATATACCCCCATGTAATGCACCGAATGGGACTCGGCAGCTCCCGGTAAGTAGCTCTGTATTTTACTAGCTGCATTACATGTCCCTATTATGGGGTATATATATATATATATATATATATAAGGGACCACACTATACACAGAGTACCTTGCCGGGCAGTGTGGCTTCAACATGTATCTGCAGATATATGCGACCAAATCTCTGTCTTTCCACACAGCTAGACATGTTTGGTGCTTAAAGCGGACCTTCACCCTGAATAAGAGCCTATCTTATATGTTTCCCACACCCTGTACATACAGATTGCTCACATTAAAAATCTAATGCAAGTTATGAGCCTTTAAGCATCCAACATGGCGGCTCATGGAGCATCAGGCAGCCTGCAAACAGGAAGTGTCTTCTGACTGTGTCGCTCTGCATTCTGGGATTGCTGTCCTATCCCTGCTCTGTCTGTGCAAAGCACAGCTATAACCGCACCCCCTGTACTTTATCCCGCTCTCCTCTCCTGAGTGTGTGTTGCTTCTAAATCAAGATGGTGGCGCCCGTATCCTAGAATCCTGAACAGAGTTGCAGCCCGGTGGGAGAAAGAATAATAAGAAAGTGACTAAAAACTTGAAATATATTAATGTTAGATGCTGGGGAATAGTTTTTTAAGGGTTTGGGCTTTTCATTAAATCATGCTGAAGGTCCTGTTTAAACCGGACCTTCACCATGATTTAATGAAAAGCCCAAACTCTTAAAAAACAATTCCTCAGCATCTAAAATTAATATATTTTACATGTTTAGTCACTAATTTATTATACTTTCCCCCACTGGGCTGCAACTCTGTTCGGGAATTTAGGATACGGGCGCCGCCATCTTGACTCAGAAGCATCACACTTACTGAGGAGAGGAGAGTGGGATAAGGTACAGGGGGGCGGGTTATAGCTGTGATTTGCTCAGACAGAGCAGAGCTGGGGTCAGGGAAAGGTCAGCAGTCCCAGAATGCAGAGCAGCACAGTCACTTCCTGTTTGCAGGCTGCCTGCAAAAATGGCAGCTTCCATAAGCCGCCATCTTGGATGTTTAAAGGCTTATAAAATGCAGTAAATGCAGGTAGGATGATTTTTAATGTGAGCAATCTGTATGTACAGGGTGTGGGAAACATATAAGATAGACTCTTATTTAGAGTGAAGGTCCGCTTTAATACTTAGATGAGACTGATGGGTGGGCCCATATTGGGGCCTCCCACACCACCTTGCCATTTCCTTTCATTTGTGTAAACAGAAGTCGCTTTCAAAAAAAGTGTTTTGCTATAAGAATGAGCGATCGCATTAGTGCCCAACAAATCTTTGGCGTTGCTCAATACTTTTATGTATGGTCGATCGCTTGCTAAGTGAACAGGTGAACAGCCAATTGATTTGCTCGTGTAAACCCAGCACAAGAGACTCTAGGGCCCTCCCGAGATGTATCCAGACTTGTGATGCGTCGCTCTTTCCTTGGCAACCTGCCATCCACTGCCCGCACCCGTGCAAAGTATATCTGAATGCGCCTGAATGGCAGGCACACACACCCAGAGGGAGCGACAATCCATTTATTCAGCGTTCATGGTCGAGCATTTAAGCACACCAAACCTCAGTTTTTCTGTCCCATAGGGATTTGGGCCTGCTTCATAGGGACATCCCGGCTTCATAGGGACATATCGATTTGAGATGCCCCTATGTGTGGAGGGTGAACATTCTGATTTTGGTCTGCTTAAAAACAGTGTCCGCTTGAAGTACCGGGAAGCGGGCTGGATTCTCACCATGGTAGGAGCAGTAACTTCCTACTTGGTCCACGATGAACATCAGCACGAACCCCGTCACCAGGAAGACCCCAATAAAGAAGTGCGGGGGGACAGAGGAAGCCGCCCCGGTAACTTTCTCCTCCGTTACTTCCGTCACATTGACAATCTGAGCAGCATTCAGGCACTTTAGCGGTGGGGGACCTGCCGACACAGAAACATTGCTGTTTAATACCGAGGCAAATCATAACAATGAAACAAGATTTGCTAAAATAATAATCCGGAGCTACACTTTAGAAAAAAAACATTTTGTCATTGGGTTCCGCTTTAACCAACTAGTTAAAGCCATGTGCAGATACCAAGGTAGTTCCGCTTTAACTGATGCATTTAAATTAGCAAATGATTGACCTTTGCCTTTTAAACAGAGCAGAGGGCTCCACCCTTTAATTCACACTTTACTCTGCAGATGGCAGCCATGTTCCCCTTTACTTAAAGTGGACCAAAAAGACAATTATGTGAGTACTCACCTGTAGAATTGCTTTTACTATGCATGGCACGGCCTGCTTCACGAAGTCCTTACGTAGGGGTTATTCCGTCACAAGGTGGCGCAGTGTATTGCAGAAGAGTTGTGGCTCCTCCCGGTACCATATAAAAACAGGATCACCAATAGACCAATCCAGCGTTGACAAGCAGTTATTCAAGAAACCGGGAGATAATAAAGGTAAAAAAGGTAACAAACCCCAACTAACTTGGAACAATCACCATAAAGAGGCAACCAAGAATAACGATAACAAGGGTGGGGTGAAGCAGGCCGTGCCATGCATGGTAAAAGCAATTCTACAGGTGAGTACTCACAGAATTGTCTTTTTCCTATTGCATGGCACGGCCTGCTTCAAGAAGTCCTTACGTATGGGACGTCCAACAGCAGTGTCCGTAAGGTAGGGTGCAATCCCCAAAGAGTAGCAACAGGCAGTTCAAACCACTACTGCCTGAAGTACCAAAAGCAGCATCAGCTGATGCCTTAACATCAACCTTGTAAAACTTGGAAAAAGTATGAACAGAAGACCAAGTTGCGGCCTTACAAACTTGTTCAACAGAAGCTTGGTGCTGAAAGGCCCAAGAAGCACCAATAGCACGAGTAGAATGAGCAGTAATCCTAAAAGGAGGAACCTTCCCTTTAGCAGAATAGGCTTGTACCACCGCCTGACGGATCCACTTGCTGATAGTGGATTTAGCAGGAGGCAAACCCTTCCTAGGTCCAGCAGGAAGAACAAAAAGAGCGTCAGATTTCCTGAAAGACTCAGTAGCAACCAAATTAAACTTCAGAGCCCTGACAACATCCAAAGAATGAAGGGTCCGCTCCTTGGAATTAGCAGAGTTAGGACACAAAGAAGGCAACACAATGTCCTGATTGAGATGAAAAGCAGACACAACCTTAGGCAAGAAATCCGGCTTAAGCCGAAACACCACCTTATCCTGATGCCGCTCAAAATAAGGAGGTTTGATGGAGAGCGCCGCCAGCTCAGAAACTTGCCTGACCAAAGTAAGAGCCACCAAAAAGGCCACCTTAAGAGTCTGAATGGGCCAAGCAGCCCCACGGATAGGCTCAAAGGGAGGACCCTGCAGAGCAGACAACACCAGATTCAGGTCCCAAACCGGTAGCATAGGCTTACGTGGCGGACGCACATGAGTAACTCCCTGGAGAAAGGTCTTAACCAACCGGTGATTGGCAAAGGATCTTTGGAAAAAAATTACCAGAGTTGACACCTGTCCCTTGAGGGTACTAAGTTGAAGGCCCGAATCCAAGCCATGTTGCAAAAATTCCAGAATCCTGGGGATAGAATCGCCACACAAGGAAGAGACTTGGACTCACACCAGGCAATGTAAGCATGCCAGATCCTGTAGTAGACAAAGGACGAGGACTTCTTCCTAGCCCTAATCATGGTATCAACAACAGGAGCCGGCAACCTGGAGCATGGGCCTCCTGGGGGCCCCACCGACCCTGGAACTTCAGAGACTTCCAAAAGCTCCCCCAACCAGTCAGACTGGCATCTGTGGTGACAGTCTCCCAGCACGGAGGCAGAAAGGTCCTGCCCACTAGAAGGTTCCCCGAGTCCAACCACCACAAGAGAGACTGTCTGGCCAGGGGGGACAGAGCAAATTCCTGATCCAGGGACACAGGGTCCGATCCCAAACTGACAAGAGCTGCAACTGAAGAGGTCTCATGTGAAACTGAGCAAAAGGGACTGCCTCGAAGCAGGACACCATCAGACCCACTAACTGCATCCTTTGCCGGATGGAGGGATGGGGACACAAGAGCAGAGTCCGTGCCTGCTTCTGAAGGCCCTCCACTTTCTGCTGAGGCAAAAACAACTTGACCTGGGAGGTATCCAGAGTCATGCCCAGAAAGGACTTCACCAAAGACGGAGACAGTGAAGACTTGGGGTAGTTGATCACCCAGCTGAAGGACTCGAGAGTGGAGGTCACCCCCAGAGTATCCTTCTCGGCCTGAGGAAGAGACTGAGCCGCAATCAGAATGTCGTCCAGGTAAGGGAGGATGCTAATGCCCTGATTCCGCAGCAGAGCCATCACGCCCGCCAGCACCTTGGTAAACACCCGAGGTGATACCGAACGGTAAAGCCACAAACTGGTAATGCTGATCCTCTAGAGTGAACCTGAGAAATCTCTGATGACCTGGAAAGATTGGCAAGTGAAGATAGGCATCCTTGATGTCCACGGAGGTCATGAAGTCGCCCGGGCGAAGGGTACTGACAGCCGAGCGTAGCGTCTCCATGCGAAAGTGCTTGACCCTGACAAACTTGTTGAGACCCTTCAAGTCCAGGATGGGCCTCAGGGACCCATCTTTTTGTGGGGACCGTGAAAAGATTGGAGTACAACCCCTGACCACGTTCCTGGGAAGGCACCAGGCAAATGACTCCTGACTCCAACAAACCGCAAGGCGCAAGGCCACGCCTGACCACGTTCCTGGGAAGGCACCAGGCAAATGACTCCTGACTCCAACAAACCGCAAGGCGCAAACCCTGAGCTGACAGAGGGTTTTGAGACATCCAATCTTGTGGGCGGCCAGGCTACAAACTCTTGTAACCGGAGGACACCACCTCCTGAATCCACCGGTCTGAGATGCAGAGCCTCCAGATGTAAGCAAAGAGCCGAAGCCGTCTCCCCACCCGGATGGGTGAGGGCGCCTCCTCATGCCTGAGGGGGCTTGTGAGAAGGTTTGGGACCCCATGAGAGACCGGGACGACCACGTCGTGATCTGCCACGGCCCCAAGAATCTCTGCGGCTGCCCGAGAAGAGGGAGCCATGACCTCCTCTGGGAGCACGAAAGGAGGGGAGGGAAGCGGAGGTCCCCGAAAAGGCTGTGGGTGCCTCCAACGCTGAGACAGCCTATCATCCTTGGCTAGAACATCCAGACGCTCACCAAGGAGCCGCAGCCCCGTAAAGGCGAGCCCAGTGAGAGCCTTCTTAGCAGCGTCAGCCGCCCACTGACGCAACCAAACAGAGCGGCGCATAGCCACCAAAAGGGCAGAGGCCCTACCACTCAGCCGTACTGCATCATCCATGGCAATAAGGACAAAGGCAACAAAATCAGAGCAAAGCAAGAGGGCCCTATAATCCTCCCCCCTCCTACCAGCCGTAACGCCATCAAGGAGACGCTTGAGCTGTTTCTTAAGGGCAATAGCTGTAATGGCAGCGGCGCAGACCGGACGCAGCCCAGCCCCCACAAATGTAAAAGCATGGCAGGCCAGCTGATGCATGCACCGGTTCTCGCTGTCCCGCAGTGTAGTAGTGTCAGGGGAAGGCATGACTGAGGTGTTGGACAGTCCTAGAACGGAAGCGTCCACCTCAGGGGGACACGACCATCGCTTGACCAGGTCAGCAGGAAAAGGATACCTCTTATCCAACCATTTGGGCACCGCTGGTAATCTACTAGGACGTTCCCATTCCTTGAGCACCATATTAGTGAAATGGCCCTGCTCAGGGAACTCCAGACGCTGTTTATCAGGACAAAATAGCTCACCCTGCTTCCTCTTAGCCACCTCAGGGGTGACAATGTGCAAGATTTCAAAAATGTGAGCCAACAGGTTATCAGTGTCCTCAGGGAACCATGAGTCTTCCCCAGACGCAAACCCAGGGTCACTGTCGTAACCCTCCTGCTGGTCCCCAGAGGCGTCAGAGTCCTGGAAAAGCTCCCCCTCCTCTAGGGAGTAACGGCCACCAAAAGTCTCAATTTCCTCATACTCCTCAGGAAAGAGGGAGGGAGCGGGAGCCAGGTGCCACTTCTTGCCAGAGGCCTTACGTGGAACAGGCCTGGCAAGCTGCCATTCAATGCTGGCCACACGCAGTGCCAGATCAGATTGTGACCCCCTGCTAGTATCCCCCTCGCTGGGGGCTAAATGCAGGCGCGGAGGGGTAGGCGATGCCGACAGGGGGGCACAGATCTGGGAAGCGAAGCGGGTAGACCAGCCTGGGCCGCAACGATACCCTGGGCGCACGGCACGCACACCGCGGCACTGTTACTCAAAGGGGATACCCCACACATGGCACACAGCCGGGATTTCCCCCGAAAGAACTCCCGAGCACGCTATCCCCAGAAGCCTCCATATGGTGATTATCACAGGCGCAATAGGCCAGCACAGGGTAAGGGCTAATAAGAAGCCACCCGGGATGCCCCCCCAAAGGATGCCCCCAGAGCCAGTAAAGAGGAGATGAGGGGTGGATAAGGAGCAGAACCGGGAGAAACCACAACCCACAGTTGTCCCGCCTGTAAGACATAAGTAACATGCACATAAGCATCCCGCAGCACATGCCCCAAGGAACCAAAACCCCCAAAGGGGACTCATGGACCAAGTAGACCGCAGGATCACCATACACGTCATCCCCCGGCTCCCCCCCCCCCCCCCGAAGAGCGCGAAAGCGGTGCTCACCTGACCGCGCCGGAGCCATCACAATGCAACAAACGCACACAAGTCATAGCGTTTTTAGTGCCCTGCTTAATTCTAAACCCAGATAATGGCGCCTGTTTTAGCTGAGAACCAAACAGAGCGGCGCATCCTCCATACATTGCAATTGTTGTATGTGGCAATGAGGTAATTGCCACACCTATGCAATGGCTGATCACCTGACATGTTACAGAGAGGGACAGCAAAAAAAAAAAAAAAAAAAAACAGTGTTCCAGGATGTTTCTAAAAACAAAAATATCCATCTCTAGTTCTACACCCTAAGAGGGGGATATCTCCAGGGACTATGGCCATATGTATTTCACAAGTTTGGTGGGTTCTGGTCCACTTTAATCTTGATAATTTCAACCAGACCAATAGTCTGGCACAGTTGGAAAAGAAAGGTAGCGGCCATTTTGGAGCTTCTTCTCTCAACTGACATAACTGAAATGCACAGTAACAGGAAGCCCAGCAAACTTGCTGTTTGCTGGTGGCCTGCAGATCCATGAGCCGCCACCCAGCAGGCGTTAGGAAAAGGTAAATTAATTTTTATGTGCATCAATCTAAATTGCCCTGAGCAGGGATGCATATGAGCACTGTTTGTTATGTTGGTGTGGTTTAAAGTGGGCCAACGCCCAGGGGTGATCGGCCCAGGAATCTATAAGATTCCCGGGCCGATCACCTCACACACCGCGGGACATCCGAGATCGGGATGTCCCGCGGGGTGTAACCCCCCCAAACACCCCGAAAAACCTTACCTCTCCAGACGCTGCTTCCGCCGCCGCCGCCTCACTCCCGCTCCTCCAGACGTGCGCGCGCCTGTGCCGGCCGTCTCTGAATGGCCGGCGCGGGCGCGCACACGTCAAGAGTGATGCGCGGGAGGCGGCGGCGGGCGCGATCCCTTGTCCGCCGACAGACGTCACTTGTCCGTCGGCGGGCAAGTGTTTGGGGGGGTTTTGGGCAGCGGGGCACCCCCGATCGGGGTGCCCCAAGGAAGTGGACCAATACCCAGGATAGTCAAAATCCTGGGTGTTGGTCCACTTTAATTCATTTTTGACTGTTGGTCAACCTTATAAAACTTTGAAAAAGTATGAACGGAAGACCAAGTAGCAGCCTTACAAACTTGTTCAACAGAAGCCTGGTGCTGAAAGGCCCAGGAAGCCCCAACAGCACGAGTAGAATGAGCAGTGATCTTAAAAGGAGGAACCCTCCCCTTAGCAGAATAGGCCCCAACAATGGCCTGACGTATCCATTTACTAATGGTAGACTTGGCGGGCGCCAAACCTTTTCTGGGCCCTGAAGGCACCACGAACAAGGCGTCCGTCTTACGAAAAGGAGAAGTAGCCACCAAATAGTACTTCACACAACGAACCACATCCAAAGAGTGCAAAACCCTCTCCTTGTCATTGCTAGGCTTAGGACACAAGGAAGGGAGAACTACATCCTGATTGAGATGGAAAGCGGAAACCACCTTAGGAAGGAAATCTGGTTTAAAAAGAAAAACCACCTTATCCTGGTGTCTCTCAAAGTAAGGGGCCTGAATGGACAGAGCCGCCAACTCAGAGACACGCCGAACAGAGGTAATAGCCACAAAAAAGGCAACTTTTTGAGTGAGCACAGAAAGAGCCACATCCTGCATCGGTTCAAAGGGAGGGCCGAACGAACCAAATTTAGGTCCCAAACGGGAACCAAAGGCTTTCTAGGGGGCCGAACATGAGTGATCCCTTGGAAAAAAGTCTTGACCAGATGATGCAAAGCAAAAGACCTTTGAAAAAAGACAGCCAGGGCAGAAACCTGACCCTTCAAAGTACTGAGCTGGAACCCCAGATCCAGAACGTGTTGTAGAAACTCCAAAATCCTAGGAATCGAAAACACCCTGCAAGGTAAGACCCTAGCCTCACACCAGTCAATATAGGACCGCCAAGTCCTATAGTAAATAGTAGAGGAAGACCTCTTCCTAGCTCTAATCAAAGTCTGAATAACCGCCTCAGACAAACCTTCCTCTCTCAGGATGAAGGTTTCAGCAGCCACGCTGCCAAAGCAAGCGTTTGTAAATTGGGGTAACGTAGTTGACCCTGAGAGATCAGATCCGGAGACAGGGGCAGCCTGTACCGATCTACCGCCAACCTTACGACGTCTGCGAACCAAACCTGTCTTGGCTACCTTGGGGCCACCAGAATTTCTGGTGCCCCCTCTAGAGCCAGCTTGCGCACTACCTTGCCCACCATGGAGAAGGGGGGAAACAGGTACAGAAACCCCAGATCCCTCCAGGCAAGGGACAAGGCATCCACTGCCAGGGCCAGAGGATCCTGAGACAGAGATACAAAGGTTGGGAGCTTGTGATTGTGCCGAGAGGCAAAGAGATCCACCTCCGGAGTCCCCCACTTGTAACACAGGGACCGAAACACCCTGTGGTTGAGAGACCATTCCCCTCGGCGAGAGGATCCCCTGCTCAGGGAGTCCGCCTCCGTGTTCTCCACTCCCGGAATGTACACTGCCGAGATGCAAGGAACATTGCTCTCCGCCCATGTCAGGATAAGAGAGACTTCCCTGAGGGCACTCCTGCTGCGAGTCCCTCCTTGGTGATTGATGTAAGCTACCGCAGTACGATTGTCTGATCGAGCCAACAGGAGCCCCTGTGCCGCCAGATGATCTGATGGCACCCGCGACCTTAGGAATCTGGGAGAAGGCCGGGACTCGAACTCCAGTTTGTACCCAGACGAGACCACTTCCAAAATCCACTTGTTTGTGACCTCCTGGGCCCAGACCTGGAAGAAGAGCCGCAACCGCCCCCCCACCCGCAAGGGTGAGGGCGCCTCCTCATTGTTGAGCTGGCTTGGCAGTGGGCTTGGGCCTGGAACCCCAGGTAGAGGCTGTAAGGGCACGTCCTCTACCTCTGTTCCAGGAATCACCTCTAAAGCCAGAGTAGGCAAGGCCTCTGGCACCGCGAAAGGCAGGATTAAAGGAAGCTCCTCTTTTCCTTTACCTAAGTAGAGGGTTTTTGGTCTCTTTAGCTCCCCCCTATATTAAAGTGGACCAACACCCACCCCTGATCGGCCGATCAGCTCCCGGGCCGATCAGCTCCCTCCCCGCGGGGCATCCGAAATCGCTGTGTGAAACCCCCCAGAAAGCCCCTAAAAACGTACCTTATCGGCGACGGATAAGCCGCCGCCTCCCGCGTGTCCCTCTAGCAGGGCGCGCACCCGCGCCGGGAGTTTGTGAATGGCCGGCACGGGCGCGCGCCCTGTAGGAGGGACGCGGGAGAGGCGACGGCAGCTTATCCGTCGCTTGTCCGTCGCCGATAAGGTAAGATTTTAGGGGCTTTCTGGGGGATTTCACACAGCGGGGTGCCCCGCGGAAGTGGACCAACACCCAGGATAGTGAAAATATTTTTTTGGGCCATAAGATGGAGTCCCTTGTGCCACCCTTGTGCGGGTGCGTGCTGCTCAGGAACTCCTTCTTTGCTAGCCCCACCAGACCAAAGACTGAAAAGCCTCCTGGACCAGACCATAACCCAAAGGTTGGTTTAGACTCCTTTTGCAGGGCAAGTGGTGGAGACCCCGGGGCTTGCGCCCTCCTCATAATCCAGCCCTGCATACTGGAGCGCCAGCTTTGTGGGTCACAGTGGCATCCCCAGAGATCAGTGGCTCCCCCTGGCTGCAGCACTGGGGCTAGCAATAGAAAGCTGCACCTCACCTTCAGAAGATCCCTCCAGCAGCTCGATGCCTTCCGGTATAATGATGGCCAGCGCTGTCCCGCAAAGCAAGCCGGCACCCAACACGCTGATGAACTGCAGCTTTCGCTGAAAAAAGAAGAGAAAAAGGGGGTCATTAGCGGGGTGGTTCTGACCTAGACAATACAGTACTAAAATTCTAAACTTCCTATGAAAGTTAAATGAATTATATAATATTAGAAATATTTTAAACCGGACCTTCAGCGTGATTTCATGAAAAGCCCAAAATCTTAAAAAACTATTCCCCAGCATCTAAAATTAATATATTTTACGTTTTTAGTCACTAACTTATTATTCTTTCCCCCACCGGGCTGCAACTCTGTTCAGGACTTTAGGATACGGGCGCCGCCATCTTGACTCAGAAGCATCACGCTTACTGAGGAGAGGAGAGTGGGATAAGGTACAGGGGGCCGGGTTATAGCTGTGCTTTGCTCAGACAGAGCAGAGCTGGGGTCAGGTAACGGTCAGCAATCCCAGAATGCAGAGCAGCACAGTCAGGAGGCACTTCCTGTTTGCAGGCTGCCTGATAAGATGGCGGCTTCCATAAGCCGCCATCTTGGATGTTTAAAGGCTCATAACATGTAGTAGACGCAGGTAGGATGATTTTTAATGGGAGCAATCTGTATGTACAGGGTGTGGGAAACATATAATATAGGCTCTTATTCAGGGTGAAGGTCCGCTTTAATTCTTATGCTGGAGTTAGTACATTTCTATCGCCTCCAACTCCACAGTCCTGGTGAGTAACTAACATTTTGGAGCTGCTAGGAATTGTATCAGTTTGGCAGTAGCCCAAAAACTGGGAATTCCATCTTTTCTACTAAACTCTTCTCACTGGTCACTGTCATAGATGGATGTAAGATTTCCATGGGAACCTCACATTCTCTGACCCAAGACTCAATCCCGACCACATGGCCTCGCATTCCAAAGCAATTTCCTTCTGGCTCTTGCTAACCGATCTTTCCACTGTTTGCTCTCAGACTGTGTCCTCAAACCATCCAGCATTTTTTTTGGGATTCTGTAATTATCATTATTTTGTTCCTGGCTATTCTTATTCGATTGCCCCTAAACTGAGCGGAGGGGTCCAATGTAAATTTTCAGGCCCCAGACCAGATACAGGAGGCGCTGATGTCCATCTTCAACACCCTCCTGGAGAGACCACCGGGCACGAATTCGTTCGAGCACACAGAGCCCTCCGACCACGGAGTGTGGGGGAAAGTGCTCCTAGAGACATCATATGCTGTTTGCAGAGCTTCCCCTTGAAGGAAGAGATTCTACTGAAAGCCAGAAGCCGCGACAGCATTATGTTTAACAATAGTGAGATCCAGCTCTATCAAGATTTATCCAGCATCACCCTACAACAACGCAGAGCTTTGAGACCACTCACAGCGATTCTAAGGGAAAGGGGTATCCCATATAGGTGGCGCTTCCCCTTCGCCCTTTCCGCCACTCTCAATGGCAAGACTGGGGGGTCTTGAGACTACCAGAGGACTTACCGGACTTCTGCGACCTGCTGCGGCTCCCCCTAATTTCGATACCGGACTGGCTGCGGGACTTCTCCATACCGAGGTTGGTGAGGAGCAGAGGGAGCGGAGAGCTTCGGGGAGGACCCCCGAGTGGAGACCCGGGATCGCTCCTCATCGGCCGATAGAAGAGATAGAAGCCGCTCGAGACCCGGGAGCTGAGAAGACTCTGAGGATACCAGCACCATCTTAAAGAGCTAAGAATATTATATTTGGGGGTTCACCCCCCTAACTCTTTAGCAGGCCCTTCAATGTGAGTTGATAATTGTTAACCGTAATTATAGGTTGCACTGAAGACCCATGGGATACCTCCTAGCAGGAGGTCCTCCTCGCTCGTCCCCTGTAGCGATGGATCCCTATTCCATATAACTGGCATGGGCGTCGCGGGGGGGGGGGGGGCGCTGGGATGAGACATAGTTAAGTACTATATACAGGCTGTAAGAAGGTTCCAGAGGAATAAAATGTTTATGATCTCAATTATTAATGAATTATTATTAAATCACTAATATTACTGGAAAATAGGTAACTTGGATGAATGGAGTCTGTGGATTTTTACCTGGTTATTACGATTCTGATCCAGGGCTGGCTGATGCACATATAATGTAATATAAGTTAATTTTGGTTAATTGCCTCAGTGTTCAATATATATATATATGTGTGTATGTGTATACACAGACTCAAGTAATGTTTGGGTTAGCTTCTCCTAGTAATTACCTTAACTTCGACCATTTAACTGAAACCATATGTTTGTACTACATGACTGCTTCTTTGTAATAGGAGGACAGTTGGAGGTGGAGAGATTTAGGAATAACATTTAAGGAGGAGAATGTGGGGGAAGGGGTCACTCTTCTCTTCTCTTCTCTTGGCTCTCTTTGCTTTGGGTCTCTGAACGGACAACATGTGAGACATGTAGGAGATTGCCACATAGGCAGTATGGTGGGGGTTGGGCGGAAGACAAAAGACTCTAGTTTGAATTAACCTAAGAATGATTGCTGCATTTTCCTATGGACACTGCTTACATTCTGCTTTGTAACTTCATATCATATTTATACCATTCATATTATATTCCTGTACTTTAATCAGCTCTATTTATATTAAATCCATTTATTGATTTTTGGTTTCGGGCAATACTTTGCTTAAATTACTATAGCTGAGATCAGATTCTGGATGGCCCAAAACAGTCCTTGTTAAGGAGAACAAGGGAAAGAAATATCACAAATAATGATATTTTACACAGGCATGGGACTGTTCATTTGATTTCACTGTTAACCGTTGTATGTTTCACAAGTTACGTGTAGTACTCTAGACCCAGGGCGCACTTTCTGAGGGGGGCTCCTCCTCTCTCGTTCCCCACTGCGACGCATCCCTATTCCAATGTAAATTTTCAATCCCCCGAAGCCATTTCCTAATGATATGTGTCTTTTACCAGCCCAGCTCTTGTGCACCCTGATCCTGTCGCCTCTTTCTTACTGGAAGTGAATGCATCCTCCGTGGGAGTTGGAGCAGCACCAAAATAAATGATGGCACACAAGCAGCAAAGAACTGTTCTATAGGAAATTGAGAACTCTGGGGAAGTGCTGCTTTCTGATGGAGGGGTCTCCGCTTCAGATTGCTACACAGAGCTTGTAATACATTTTGATGTGATTACCCAGTAAATTACAAAACGACGGTGTGAGAGCAGACCACATCCCTGCTCGCCTACAGCTGAGACTCGTACCCGCACCAGGAATTTCTTAAAGGCTGGCATAGGCGCATGGGAGTAGCGGCCATCGGCTCGCTCTCCATTCAGCTTTTACTTGCTGCTCAGCCCACAGATATGCAGTGGGATCGTTGAAGAGGCAAGTTTAATCAGGAAAGGGATATGTTCTTCACTAGAAGTTTAAGCAGGAGTGTAGCTAAGGGGGGCAGGCGGACACGTGCCCCCGGTGCAGCAGGTCAGGGGGGCGCCATTTTGAATCTTTGCCCCGAGTGCCAGAAAGCCTAGCTTCTCCTTTGAGTTGATGGATCACCTCCCCTAATCCTATAAAACAAAGTGGAATCCAAAGGTAGAGAGGACTGCTGCCCGGAGCATGTGCGATCCAGCCCCCGCCATCCTTCTATATTTGGCTACAAAAGGAGAGCAAAGAACTTTTTAATAGAGAGACTATGTTTCTACTTTAAGTTGCATCTCCATTGTAACAAAGGGATATAAGGTCTTTTAACCTTACATATGAATAAAAAAAACTATAGGTTCTTCAATTTAGAAGACATCATAACAGCATCTCATGCTACTCTGTTCCCCTGATGAAGTAGAAATTACAGAACGCGTGGGGATTTAAAAAACAACCCACTTGGAAATATTCAAATTTCATATTTGAGAGTACACAATGTTAAACCCGGACCTTCACCATGATTTAATGAAAAGCCCAAACTCTTAAAAAACGGTTCCCCAGCATCTAAAATAAATATATTTTACGTTTTTAGTCACTAACTTATTATTCTTTCCCCCACTGGCTTGCAACTCTGTTCAGGAATTTAGGATACGGGCGCCGCCATCTTGACTCAGAAGCATCACACTTACCGAGGAGAGGAGAGTGGGATAAGGTACAGGGGGGCGGGTTATAGCTGTGCTTTGCTCAGACAGAGCAGAGCTGGGGTCAGGTAACGGTCAGCAGTCCCAGAATGCAGAGCAGCACAGTCAGAAGGCACTTCCTGTTTGCAGGCTGCCTGATAAGATGGCGGCTTCCATAAGCCGCCATCTTGGATGTTTAAAGGCTCATAACATGCAGTAGATGCAGGTAGGATGATTTTTAATGTGAGCAATCTGTATGTACAGGGTGTGGGAAACATATAAGATAGGCTCTTATTCAGTGTGAAGGTCCGGATTAATGTGAGCAATCTGTATGTACAGGGTGTGGGAAACATATAAGATAGGCTCTTATTCAGGGTGAGGGTCCGGATTAATGTGAGCAATCTGTATGTACAGGGTGTGGGAAACATATAAGACTCTTATTCAGGGTGAAGGTCCGCTTTAAGTTGCATCTCCATTGTAACAAAAGGATATAAGGTCTTTTAACCTTACATATGATAATAATAAATAATATAAAATAATAAAAAAAAAACTATAGGTTCTTCAATTTAGGGGGTAATTTAAGAAGGGATAGCGTCAGGTAGCGCCTGGTTAATGAGAGGTAGCGACAGATAGTGACTGGTGAACGCCGGACACGGCACACAATTCCACATTTATCAAGCAGAATCTGTTTAGCGACTGGGATAGCGCCATCTAGCGTCTGATTCATCATTTTCAAAGCCTCTGCGAACAGCGCCAGCGTTCAGCCTTGCACAGCGCCAGGTATGACCTCTCGCTCCCCCATACATTTCAATAGATGAACCTTTTCTTCTCTTTAAACAGGGTTTTTTTTTTCCCCAAAAAATTACAAATAATTCTGTGACCTCTTCTGGCATTGAAAAAGCAGTTTTTTTTTTTTACATTTTTTAAATATTTCTTCATAAATGACATTACAGGTCTGCCATTAAAGTGTTCATGTTACAATGTTGCTACAATGTCATTCCATATGTTTTCGCTTTGTTACTAGTGGATAGATGCTTGAAAACAGACTTTAATCACACCGCCTCCTGCGCTCTGGGCTTCAAACAAGTATTTTTCAGCGCCAGAGATTTGTGAGGCCATTTTTTTGCTGAATATGGTGTGAGTCGGTCACTATGAGCAGTCGCTAACATGCGCTCCCATACAGCGCTGTACTGGTCAAATAGCGACTCCTCACAATATATTCAACATTACTGAACAGCGACTGAGTCGCTATAAAGTAGCGACCCACGGCTGAGCACAGTGACTACTAGCGGGCCCTATGAAAACGCCTGCTACAGACGCTCATCTGTCGCTACCTGCCGCTAATGACGAATCAGCCTCTTAGAAGACATCATAAGAACATCCCATGCTACTCTGTTCCCCCGATGAAGTAGAAATTACAGAACGCGTGGGGATTTAAAAAACAACCAACTTGGAAATATTCAAATTTCATATTTGAGAGTACACAATGTTAAGTAACCTTCTCCATTGTTGCAAATTATGAAATGCTGAAGAGATGAATGTGGGGTCTGTGATATATATAAATAAATAAAAAACAAAAGCTGTGTTTTTGATACTAGTTATTAATAAATAAATGACTTGATGTCTGGAAGGGAGGCTGAACTAACCACCTACCCAGGTGGTCTCTATATAAAGTGGAATATTTATCCATCTGTTTGAACCTGGTTGTATTGTCACACTTTTTGTTTTCTCTCTTTGCAGCGGCTCATTAATGGAGACTTTCATGTCGCTCGGATCACATTTGGGGGATTTCTGTCCTTTTATCACGCTATTAATAACTATGTATAAATATATTCGGGGTCAATACAAAGATCTGTCCCACAATCTATTTATACCCCGGAGTGTAACCATAACCCGGGGGCATCCACTAAGGTTAGAGGAAAGGAGCTTTCTCCACCGACATAGGAGGGGATTCTTCTCTGTAAGAGCAGTGAGACTATGGAACTCGCTGCCAGAGGAGGTAGTAATGAGGGATACATTAAAAATGTTCAAAAATGGCCTTGATGCCTTCCTGGCATGTAATAACATTACCAGCTATGGCTACTAGACCACTGGAAGGAGATCTATAGTGGTCGGGATGCCCTCCTGGCATGTAATAACATTTCCAGCTATGGCTACTAGACCACTGGAAGGAGATCTATAGGGGCCGGGATGTCCTCCTTGCATGTAATAACATTACCAGCTATGGCTACTAGACCACTGGAAGGAGATCTATAGTGGCCGGGATGCCCTCCTTGCATGTAATAACATTACCAGCTATGGCTACTAGACCACTGGAAGGAGATCTATAGTGTCCGGGATGCCTTCCTGGCATGTAATAACATTACCAGCTATGGATACTAGACCACTGGAAGGAGATCTATAGTGGCCGGGATGCCCTCCTGGCATGTAATAACATTTCCAGCTATGGCTACTAGACCACTGGAAGGAGATCTATAGGGGCCGGGATGTCCTCCTTGTATGTAATAACATTACCAGCTATGGCTACTAGACCACTGGAAGGAGATAAACAGGCTGAACTGGATGCACTAAAGTCTTTATTCAGCCGCACATACTATGTTACTATGTTACTATGTTATTATCCTGTCTGTTGTGAGTTAGTTATTGTGACAGTTTGCAGCTATAGCTACTAGACGGCTGGAAGGAGATAAACAGGCTGAACTGGATGGACTAAAGTCTTTATTCAGCATTATATACTATAGTCATGAAAGTGTAGACGGCAGCTCAATCCCACTGCAGTTTCCACAGATGCACTTTCCATTGCAATTTCCATTGTCCAGCACTCAAGCGTTCCTTAAAATTTCTCAGTTTATTGGTCAAGTTAAAAGTTACATGGTTTCCATTCCAAGAATAGTTCACATATTCCGCGTTTCAGGCAACATCCTGTGCCCTTCCTCATATAACAAGTGAAACAAACAAACTCACATTTAAATAAAAACACTTTACCTCACATCCAATGGCGTCAGTGTGTTCCTCTAATGCAGCTCGCAAGCCAAGTGCTCCCTCCGTCAATCAGCAGGAGGAGAGCGCTGACATCCAAGATACCTTCCAACTACCTAGTCCAGCTCAAGCAGGAGGCGGAAGGGAAAATAAGGACAGGAAAATAACCCATTGGCCCTGGCAACACCGAACACAAGGGGGGCAACCACTACAGAACAACAATGGATGAGGTCTGTCAGAACATACGAGATTACACGTGATATGTGTCAAAATATGAGAATAACATTAAATCCTAATAAACAACACAATTAATTAACATCACTATGTGGTTGAAACAAACAGAGCCAGGAATATTGACACATCTCCAGTATTTTGAAGTAGTATGCACATGTAAGGATAAGAAGAAAAAGGACTTTAGTATATTTTGTTAATTTATCTAGAGTCCCTCTCCTCCCGTCATCCCCCGTTTTTTTTTTTTTCCCCTTCTCTTTTTTTCTTTCTTCTTATCCTTACATGAGTTGAAAAAAATTCTCATGGTACTAAAAAAAAAAAAAAAAAAGCCTGAGAACTTCACGGTTAGTGAATCACCAGATAGGAAGACCATGAAAGCCAATGGCTGTTTTTACTACAGGTAAAACGTTCAATACTTTTCTCAGGAGTAAAAATGTGCCATTGACCTTCATTGTTTTCTTATCTGGTGATTCACTAACAGTGACATTCTCAGGCTTTTTTGTCATGAATTTAACCCTTTCGCTGCCAGCCTACCTGCAGCATTTGCCACTCCCTGTTGCCAGACGATGTTTCACTATTTTGCGCTACACATATTCAACTGTCATTTTTGAAAGGATTTCCAGGGATTTCCCAGGAAAATTATATATTGTTTTTTTCAACAGAGTCTGGGCTTTAACATGAAATGTCTTGTTTGTATTTTTTAGGTGTATTCTCAATATTTTTGGGTGAAATGTGTGAAAAAAAAATAAAAAAAAATTATTTTTTTACAATTTGTAGAGTTTTTTTGTAATAAAAAATGTAAGTTTGTCAATAAAATCTTATTGCGTGAGAAACCCCAATTTCTCCCGGTTACAGCGATACCACATATGTATAGGTAGACACCCTTTCCTGCCCAGAAGCCTTTTATAGCTGCTGGATGACAAATGGTTAATTAAAAAAAAAAATGACATAGGGTCCCCCTTCCCGGGGAGGGGGACCCCATTTTTTTTTTGATTTTTAAGGGTTAAAAACCCTTAAAAATCCAAAAAAAAAAATGACGTGGGGTCCCCCTTACCCAAAGTAACCAGCCCGGGACCAGCTATGGGGGCTTGTAGGCACAGAGTGGGGGGGCCAGCTTTGGTGGCCCCCCCACCCTGCAGCCTACGAGCCCACATAGCCTATGTGGGCCCGGGCTCTTCTGCCCCCCCCTGGCCTTTGGGGAGGCAGGTAATGGGGGTGCGGGGGTTAATGACAAGTCACCCGCTAGGGCAGGTGACTTGCCACCCCCCCAGCCTTGTGAACTGGTATAAGGGGTCTCATGGACCCCTTACCAGCTCACAAAGGGTTAACTGTGAAAAAAAAAACACCACACAAGTAATAAAAGTATTTTATTAGAAAAAAAAAAAAAAAATTTTTACTGTACTTACCTTCGATTGCAAGCTCTTGTCCCTCGCCGCTCAGCTGACAGATGCCGGTGATCGGCATCCAGAGAAGGAGAAGGCAGGAGATCAGAGGATCTCCTGTCACCTCCTTCCCCTGTGCCGATCACCGGCATCTGAGAAGCTGAGAAGGCTGAAGCCTGAGATCGGGGCCGGGATGACTTCATAAGCCCCGCCCCCAAGGGGCGGGGCTTAGAGCCATGATGGCGGCCGCCATCGAGAAGAAGAGAGGAGAGAGCCTCCCAGGCTCTCTCCTGAAGATCGGTAAGGGGGATCGGATGGCACCAAATTAAAGAGGAGACCCGGCCGGATCCAACAAGGGGTCAGGTGAGTATTTTTTATTTTTACTTTTTAAACTAGAAGCGAGGAAAGTCAAGCACGTAACACCTACGGGCTTGGCACTTAAGGCCCAGCCAAGCCAGCACGTAGGTGTTACGTGCTTGGCAACAAAAGGGTTACATTTTTTTCAACTCTTAGTGAATCAAGGCTATAGTATATAATGAAAAATTTCCATTGTCCAGCAATCAAGTGTTCCTTAAAATTTCTCCGTTTATTGGTTTATGTTATTATGTAACCCCTGTTCTACAGCCTGGTTAGTTATTGTTATAGTTTGCACATAGCTAACAAACACTAGCCAACAATTATTGTTACGGAAAAAAAAAAAAAAGACGCTCTATACCGCTCCATCGCTCTAATCCATGGCTTAAACCGGTCCTTCACCCTGAAAAAGAGCCTATCTTATGTTTCCCCCCTGTACATACAGATTGTCCACGTTAATCCAGACCTTCAGCCTGAATAAGAGCCTATCTTATATGCCCCCCCCCCCCTGTACATACAGATTGCCCACATTAAAAATCATCCTACCTGCATCTACTGCATTTTGTGAGCGTTTAAACATCCAAGATGGCAGCCCATGGAGTCTCAGGACGTGCCTTCTGACTGTGCTGCTCTGCATTCTGGGATTGCTGACCTTTTCCTGACCCCACGTAAAACACAAACGCAAAATTCATGAAATGATGCTGAAGGTCCGGTTTAAAATACTAACCTATTTCACTGCCGTCTTTCTGTGTAACAGGGGAGTGCAACTCAAAAGGAGGCACAGCTGCTGCAGTGTGTTTTAGCGTTTGGCTTTTAGTACGCCGATGGAGAAAGTCTATCTTGCTTTTTAAAGGGTCTAGCTCCACTTTTAATGGTTGATGTGCTGTATACATTAAAAAGTCAGGGTTTAACCTATAGCACTAGAACACCTGCAGCTTTCACTTTTCAGATTCAAATCAGTCCGAATTAGCAAGTAAACACAGACTGATCAAATAAATACAGGGCAGATGTCGCCGGCAGGGGCTGTGGTGCAGCACATTCCTCCCCCTTCACACATCGCACCTCATGCAGAGCTCTGCACCCGATTCAGGTCTTCCCAGGGATTACATCCCAAATCACGATGCTCCGGAGGACTAAAAAAAAAAAAAGTTTTCACTATCCTGGGTCTTGTACCTCTTGTATCCCCATTTGCCTCACTGTGCTTTTCCCCCCCGAGGTTCACTCAGAAGCTCACCGTTTCTTTGATCCTACAGCGCAAGTGCCGGCTGTCAGCCAATCAACGGGTCGGGTTCCATTCAAGTTTTGCTATTCCATCCAGAGCTCCAAGCAAAGCGGAATGGAGCGCCCGCTGCTGGCCACACCCACGCGTCAGCCATATAAAAATGCCTGGCGTTGGTAAGCTCCTCTCATAGAAGCACAGGGCAGATGCAGGCCAAGCATGTGCTGCGGGGGTGAGTTTATGGGCAATCCTGGGGTTTTACACATCGAAGCATCCCAAATCAAAATGCCCCACAAAGTGAGAGACCACCGGCCCAATAGCCTTATAGACTCTAGGATGGTGGCCATTACAGTTACGAGAAATCACTGCTGGGGACAAACTTTACAGTGCGTTTAGGCTGCGTTTTGGTTCTCGGTGTCCAAATTACACATTGTTAAGCAAAAGAAGCCATGAAAATGTATTTTCATAACCCCCCAAAAAAACATTTTGGCTCATTCAGGTCCTGTGTTTCCATTAATGATAAGTCCCAATGCAAGTTCAGAACAAATAAATGTGTGTAATATTAATTATAAACAATAAACACTTCAATCCAGTTCTGCCCATTGTGCTCTGTGGGATCTTGCTCCTCTTCCATACATTTCTGACTACAGGTCTGCTTTAAAGTGGACCAACACCCAGGGGGGATCTATAAGATTCCCGGGCCAATCAGATCCCTCCCCGCGGGGCATCCGAAATCGGGATGAAACCCCCCAGGACTCCCAGAAACCTTACCTTATCACCGTTCCATTGGCGCATGCGCGGGCTGCATCTCGCGCTTCCTTCTAGCAGGGCGCGCACCCGCGCCATCCGTTTGTGAATGGCCGGCGAGGGCGCGCTCCCTGTTAGAAGGAAGCGCGAGACGCGGCCTCCAGCGCACTCAGAGCCGCTGTAATTGTCCGTCGCTTGTCCATACATACCACAGCGCCTCTGAGCGCTCTGATTGGACGAGCGCTCGCGTAGGAGCGGGGTGAGGTGAGTTATTTAGGGCGATCGGGGGGGTTTCACGCAGCGGGCCCCGCGGAAGTGGACCAAAACCCAGGATAGTGAAAATCCTGGGTGTTGGTCCACTTTAAAGACTCTTACACTTGTTTTGGACCCACCCTTTTACTGGCAGTTATGTATAGCTTTCTGGAGGTGGTTCTCTAAGCTCCCAAAGGATCTTCACCTTCTTAGGGACAGGCTTCCCAGGGAGGGTGGGAGGTCTGTATTAAAGTGGACTAAAACCCACAGCGATTCCCTTGCCCCGGGAGGATTCTAAATTCGGGATGCCCCGCTGTGTGAACCTCCCCCCCCCCCAGGTCGCCCCATACACTTACCTTCTTTTCCGGTTCAACGGCGCATCCCCACTATCCCTCTAGCAGGGAGTGTGCCCGCACCAGGCGTTTGTGAATGGCTGGCAAGGGCATGCTTCCTGTTAGAGGGTAGCGGGGGATGCGGCCACCAGTGCGCTCTGAGCCGTTCGACTTAGACGAAGGGACGTCAGCAGATCCGATCGCGCTGATTGGACGAGCGGCCGTGCATGCGCCATAGGACCAGGAAGAGACGAGTTTGTTTCGATGACCTGGGGGGTTTCACACAGTGGGGCATCCCCAATCGGGGTGCCCTGGGGGCAAGGACCGAAACCCAGGAGAGTCAAAATCCTGGGTTTTGATCCACATTAAGGCAGACCTTAAAATAAAAAATTCATCCTTCTTTTCCTAATGCCATTACCCAATTGATCACCCACATAAAAGGCAGGGCAGGGTAAGTGCTGTATGAAGGAGGGTCAGTTTTGAAGGAGACCTAAGCCCTCCTGTGCAAATCAGTGCCAGAGAGGGTCCTGGTCCACAAGAATACTAAAATACCTCACCTATCCCCTAACTAACACCACACACACACGTGTGCAGGGGGAGCGCGTGCCCCGGGTGCAGCAGGTCAGGGGGGCGCCATTTTGAACGTTTGTCCAAGGTGCCAGAAACCCTAGCTACTCCTCTGCACATGTGGCACCTTCTCCAATTGAAAGTGTACAGTACTGCAGCATGCAGCAGTTTCCTGTCCCCTTCATAGAGAGCTACACACACAATAAAGAGGAACATCAATGTCTAAAATACTCCAGCCACACAGGGTGTATCCCAAATCCTGATGCCCCGCTGTGTGAAACCCCAGTGATCAGTGAACAAATTTAAGGAGCCGGCGATCCACCTTCCTGCTTGACTTTGGGCTTGGTGCGTACCCACGTGGGGCTTATTAGAATTCCTGGCCCCACAGGCAGATGGGAGCAGGGATGCGACCAGCGTCTCTCTCGCTCCTCTGAAGTCAGGGTGGTTAGTGGAACTGAATGGAGCGAAGGCTGCTGATTGGTTGCCCGATCCACAGGGATAAACACATTGGGATTCCCAGCCAGAGAGGAACAACCCCCATGAGAGTGAAAATTCCAGGTGTTCCACAAAGGCTTCCCAAATTGATATATATATAATATATGGCAAAAACAACTTCTGAATATAGGTCAGATAAGCTATTTACGTATACAAACATTATACAATACAATTAAAATATTAACCCTATATATTTCCCACAGAGACTCCACCCCCCAGGAATCCAACTAAACTGGCTTTTATGAGCTGCAGGATGAAGTCTTCCGGCCAGAGAAAACAATGGTGTGCATTCTAAAGCGGACCTACCCCCCCCCCTTGCTGTCAGTGAACAACTCCTCTATTATGGGATGTGCAGCACTGCAGGCGTTTCCTGTCCCCTGTCATACAGTGGTCCTGCCTGATTTTAAGCTTCCTTGGGGACCTAAAGTCATTTTTACTTTGAACCAGACCTTTATCCTGAATAAGAGCCTATCTTATATGTTTCCCACACCCTGTACATACAGATTGCCCACATTAATCTGGACCTTCACCCTGAATAAGAGCCTATCTTATATGTTTCCCACACCCTGTACATACAGATTGCCCACATTAATCTGGACCCTCACCCTGAATAAGAGCCTATCTTATATGTTTCCCACACCCTGTACATACAGATTGCCCACATTAATCTGGACCTTCACCCTGAATAAGAGCCTATCTTATATGTTTCCCACACCCTGTACATACAGATTGCCCACATTAATCTGGACCTTCACTCTGAATAAGAGCCTATCTTATATGTTTCCCACACCCTGTACATACAGATTGCTCACATTAATCCGGACCTTCACCCTGAATAAGAGCCTATCTTATATGTTTCCCACACCCTGTACATACAGATTGCCCACATTAATCTGGACCTTCACCCTGAATAAGAGCCTATCTTATATGTTTCCCCCACCCTGTACATACAGATTGCTCACATTAATCTGGACCTTCACCCTGAATAAGAGCCCATCTTGTATGTTTTCCACACACCACATATAAGATAGGCTCTTATTCAGGGTGAAGGTCCAGATTAATGAGGGCAACCTGTATGTACAGGGTGTGGGAAACATATTAGACTCCGCTTTCACAGGTCCGTCATTTGCCCGGCTAACAAATTATCAAAGGCGGAAAGTCGTTGCTGCAACGTAACAAGCCCAACTGCCAGAAATAGAAATGTCCCTAATTGGCTTGTTACAATGCGACCCGCAAAGGCGAATCCGATGCAGAGGACTTTGATCATGTGACCAAAATAATGATGTGAAAGAAACAACCGAATGAGAAAGTTGCCCATTTCTGGCTCAGTTCTGCTTTTATGAGCAGTTGGAGCCCCGCTTTAATACACAGCTACACGTGGAGTCCTCCGGGCGTTGGCGGCAGCTCGCTGTGTACACAGCATTAGCGCAGTGTGCGTCTGTATAAACCAAAAGCTGGCCGCCCGCCACGTCCCCATTGCTCCGCCTCGCTCGTCTGTCATCTAAACGACGTCTTCATTACATATTGTACAACCAATTCATTCCGGTCACTAATCCTGAAGCAATGCCAAAGAGTCAAAGCATATTTAAAGTGGACCAAAACCCCAAGAGTTTCACATATTTTAGGTCCGCTTTACTGGGGCATCCCGATTTTAGGTCCCAGAGTGTGAAACCTCCAGAATCACCTGTTTATTTCAAGGGGACCAAAACTCAGGATAACGACTATCCTAGGTTTTGGTCCTCCCCCCCCCCCCAATCAGGATGCCCCAGTGTGTGAAACTCACCTCTTCCCGGTCCTACGGCACATGCACGGCCGCTCGTCCAATCGCCGCGCTCAGAGCCACTGACAACACGCCATCCAGGGTGGATAAAAATCAATGTTTTTTTTTAAAAAAATCGGATTTTTTTGATTTAAATCGGATTTTTTTGATTTAAATCGGATCTTTTTTCAATAAACTGCTTTTTGAGGAAAATATTTTACCATCCAAAGGTTCTTCCATCATGAGATAAAGCTGAGTTATTTAACTCAGTAGAATAAAGGCTGTATATGTGTAACATTCACAATGCCATGCTCTTCCAGAGGTTTCTGTAGGATTAGTGGGCAGTTTCTCTCCTATATTATCACAGATGCTCGCTTTACTTACGCAGTTCTCAAAACTGAATTGGACTCCGCAGAGGTCCCAGCCTCTTCTTCACAGCAAAAATGTTACAACATGAACAGAGTTGAGAAAAAGACCTTAATCCTATTGTTCTACAAACCTATGACTAGTGAGCTACAGAGGACGGCAGGGACAGTAGGATTTAAGTTTTTCATGTGTCGGCCGGGCTGACAGTCTAAGTTTCTTAAAATATATATATATTTTGTTTAGCCAAATGAGTTAACAAAACATGGATGTTTGTTTAAGCAAATAACTTATGCTGTAATGTTGTTATTGTTTCAGTTGAATAAATCTATTTAAATTGTTATTAAGGTCAGGATTCTTTTTCTCCTTCCTAAGTACAACAGAACAGTGGTGTCCAAATATGAATGATTAACCCATTAAACTGGGGAGAAAAAAGTAATATAAAAAGTGATTCTAAAAATCTTCATCTACTTGCATGTTAAAATAGCAAGAACTAGTTTAGGTAGAAACTTTGATTTAAATCACTGATTTAAATCAAGCCTTACTGACTAGTGATTTAAATCGTGATTTAAATCAGTTAGATTTAAATCAAATCCACCCTGACGCCATCTATGACGACGTCTAAGTCCAGCGCCCCCAAGCACGCTAGCGGGCGCTTCCCTCTAACAGGGAGCGTGTGAATGGCCAGCACAGGGACGCGCTCTGCTAGAGGGATAGCGGGGATGTGTCTGCGGCCCGCACATGCGCCGTTGGACCGGGAAGTAAGGTAAGTGAACGGGGCGATCTGGGGGGGGGGGGGGGGGAATCGTTCAGCTCGGGAATCGATCGGCTCAGGAATCTTATAGATTCCTGGGGCGATCAAGCTGGGTTTTGGTCCACTTTAACATGATCCACACATGTGCGGGCTCTCATCTGAACTCACTGCCTTGAATATTCATGAAGAATTCTGAATGTAACAATTTACAGTTGCTTCTCTGCTGCACCCGCCCGCCCGCCATTGAGACATGCTCATGCCAGCTGGAGGAGTGCCAGGGAGGCTTCCGGAGGCTCGTGCATGCGCCTCGGGATCGATTCTCGAGTATATGGTTGATGCCAGTTGTTTGCACAGCCCCAGATGCCCCAGGGGCAAGCTGTTACCCGGGCCTTGAAATATTTTAGCCTCTAGAGGGTTCTGTTACGCATTAAAGAGGAATTACGTTTTGGCGTGTTGTTGCTCTCTGGTGGTGCGTCCCAATTTTGGTCCTCCATGTGGATCCCCCATCCTGGTTCCCATGTGGACCACTTAAAGTGGACCAAAACCCAGGGTTTTGACAATCCTGGATTCTGGTCCTTGCCCCCGGGCACCCTGATCGCTGTGTGAATCCCCCCAGGTCGCCCGAACAAACTCACCTCTTCCCGGTCTTACAAGGCATGCGCCCGCTCGTCCAATCAGAACGCTTGGATTCGCTCAAGGCCCTTCATCCAGGAGCTCGTCTAATACAAGTTGATCAGAGCGCGCTGGCAGGTGCATCTCCGCGACACTCTAACAGGGAGCGCGTCCGCGCCGGTCATATACAAATACCTGGCGTGGGCATGCTCCCTGCTAGAGGGATAGCGGGGATGCGCCCGCACATGTGCCGTTGGACCGGGAAAGAAGGTGAGTTTATGGGCGACCTGGGGGGTTTCACACACCTGATTCTGGCTGCCCTGGGGGAGGGAATCAATCGGCCAGGGAATCTTATAGATCTTATAGATGTTTTGCTCCACTTTAGCCAATCAGTGGCCTTCGTTCTATTCAGATTTCCTTTGCTGCACTGACCAAGCAAATCTGAATGGAGCGAGCGCTGCCGGCCACACCCCTACCTCTAGCTGCGCGCATACGCCTGCCACCCATTCAGAAAGGCCTGGCACAGGGACTCCCACAGATATGGAATGGCAGGGATGTGACCGCAGCAAGGGACGTGGCATCCCAATTCGGGATGCCCCATAAAGAGATAAAGCAACCCCTCTAAGAGTCTTACAGACTCCACTTTCCCAGATCGGGATGCCCCACTATGTGAACCCTGCCTCAAAACTCACTGGCTTGGTGGTGCCTGCATCCCCGGGCTGTGAGCACGCTCCCACTTCAGCCATTCAGATAGGCCGATGATGAGAGCACGCGCACTGTAGGGGTGCAAATGTTCGCACTCCGATTGCCGAGACCCTGCCTGTAAACAGAGCCATAAGCTGAGCATTACATAGGAACGGCAAACGGCTCTGATTGGATGAAAGCCTGCGTATGGGCCATAGGACTGGGGAGAGGCAAGTTTGTACGAGTGCCTGGGGGGGGTCACATAGCGGGGCATTGCAATTCAAGATGCCCACGGGGCACACAACAAAACCTGGGGTAGTCAAAACTAAAAAACATCCCTTGAGGCTATAAGACTCATGGATGGGGGGGGAGGGACTGGTCTACCTTTTTATGGGGTATCCCAAATTCTGTGAAGCCCCTGGCGTTCTTGTTTCCATTGAGATTTTTTCGCGTCTCTGAGCTCAGGGCAGCAATGGAGATCTGAATGGAACTGCTAATTGGCTAAGTGACCCAGGTATGCGCCATAGGAACTAGAAAAAGGTGGGTTTACGGGCGATCCCTGGGGATACACACAGTGGGGCAACCCAAAATGGGATGCCCCGCAACGGGGAAACAAAACCCAAGAAAGTCAGATCCTGGGGTGCTGGTCCACTTCCGCAGGGCAACCCGATTTGGGGCTTTTGGGGAAAGCCCCAAAAAACTCACCTGACCCCGCTCCCACGTGACTCGCTCCACCAATCACCGCCGATGGACAAGGTGAGAGCGCCCGCCGCCTCTCGCGCGTCCCTCTTACAGGGAGCGTGCCTGCGGCGGCTGTTTGTCAATGGCCGGCGCGGGCGCGCTCCATGTAAGAGGGACGCGCGAGAGGCGGCGGGCGCTCTCGCTTTGTCCGTCGGCGGTGATTGGTGGAGAGACTCCCTGCTAGAGGGATGGGCAAAAGGCGGCGGCCCATGCATGCGCCGTTGGAACGAGGAACAGGTAGGATTTGCGGGCGTCCTGGGGGGTGCCCCGCAGGCAGGGAGCTGATCAGCGGTGGGTGTTGGTCCACTTTGGACAACTCTGGCCACAATCTGATTATGGGCAGACTGGGGCAGGGTTAGGACCACATTATGGGGATAGAGCCTCAATTCCAGTCTGAGGAAGTTCTGTAAACACAGCAGCCGTGGGTGTCACTCCCACATGCTGGCACAGTTACCTGCCAGGCTGGCAGAGGACGAGACAGCAGCGGGCGTGGATGTCCTGAATGAGTCACTGATAGGTCGGGCTGCAAGCTCAGGTGAGTACAGGTCACTCAGTTAAGTTCGGACTCCGATTAGTGAGCTGACACTTAAGTATGTGCATTAGGTAAAATGAATAAGGGATATGGCCACATGTTGCTTTAAAGAGGGCCCAAACCTCTGTCACTAGGCAGAAGTCTGTCCACAAGGGTCATGCTTCCCCCCCCCCCCCCCAGTGCACTGAATCTCATACCCCCAGTTTGGCATGCTCATCCCTTCCAGTGCCAGGTGTCCATGTGAGGGGGACTGGAAGCCACAGGAGTTATGCCAAATAGGAGGAGGCAGATCGAGCTCCCAAAGGGGTCATGAACGAGGCAGAGATCATTGGATAAAAGGCCAAACCATAAACACATTCAAAGAGCAATAAACCCCAAACCACCCGGCCTTGGCATCTAAGTCTCCAGGGCAAGGTGAAAGGCTCGCCAGGGGCATCCCAGTTTTGGATCCTCTGCTGTGTTAAATCCCTGTGATCTCAACTTCTATCTCAATCCAATGGCACCAGCATCGCCGGCACCCCTCATTCCGCTGCATGCACCCCTGGAAGGCTGGTTGGCGGGTAAGTGCAGCCAGAAGGCAGCGGCCCTAGAAGGTGCCTAGCAATCCATTCATTCAGCATCGATTGAGGACCAAAACTTTTTTTTTTTTTTTAACTCACTTGGGTTGGTCCTCTTTAATGGGGCATCTCATGTAGGGACCGCTCCGTGTATGTGAAAACCCCCGGAGTCTTCTTACCTCTCTGGCGATCCCACAGTGCATGCGCGGGCTTTCATATAATCAGCATAGTTTGCCAGGTGACGGCAGAATGGATTGCGTCATTAGGCAATGCATTATTAATGGAGTATCCGGCGCCTCCATCTAGCTGAGCGCACCCAGGCCGGTGGTTGGTGCGAGAGCCAAATAGCTAAAGCCGGTGATGCCGCTGCGAGAATCGCCGGACGGAGACAGGAATCGCTCGGGTGAAAGGTTTTGGTCCGCTTTAATTTGTACAACATTAACGCTGATAGGAGGGGAGCCAGCATATGCACTGTGAGAGTGTGGAAGTTTGGGGAATGGCACACAGGGCGGACCAAAACCCTGGATTTTCACCAACCTAGGTTTTATTCTGCTTTACAGGGGCATCCCAACCTGTGTGTGAAACCCCCAGATTCGCCTGTTTTCTCACCTCGATCCACATTGATGACGGATTACTAGAAGTTCAATGGAAGTTCATTAAAGTGGACCAACACCCGATGCTGATCAGCCCGGGAATCTATAAGATTCCCGGGCCGATCAGCATCGGGGGTGGCCCAGGGGGGAGGGACCATCTATAAGATTCCCGGGCCGATCAGCATCAGGGGTGGCCCAGGGGGGAGGGACCATCTATAAGATTCCCGGGCCGATCAGCATCAGGGGTGGCCCAGGGGGGAGGGACCATCTATAAGATTCCCGGGCCGATCAGCATCGGGGATGGCCCAGGGGGGAGGGACCATCTATAAGATTCCCGGGCCGATCAGCATCGGGGATGGCCCAGGGGGGAGGGACCATCTATAAGATTCCCGGGCCGATCAGCATCGGGGGTGGCCCAGGGGGGAGGTGCTGCAATCTTATAGAGTTTAGGGCCGCTGGGGCGTGGGGTTCACAAGAAACAGCACAGAGCTCCCCGATTTCAATACATTTTTATATCCCGAAAAGATGCCTCAATACTCTTGAAGTGCGAAAAGAACACCCACGGTGCATGCACCTTCAGGATACAGTCGTGGTCTCACTCATCCACCACCACATAAATCTTCTTACCGCATTGATTCAAAAGGGTAAGCTTAGAACAAATTATTCCTCCATCGATCCGATACTCAAAAGAAGCCAAGCTGGAAGAGAGCTTCTCCACCACAGTAATCCCTGAATTCCAATAGCAATGCTGGCACAATGCTTCTCAGGATACTATATATTAGTTCCAACCGTATTCTCAACACGCATAGGTGCCACACAACATGAAAAGAAAAAAAGGTAATACCTTAAAAACTGACGTTTTAATATTTAAAAATGCACTCACATGATAGGATACAAAACCGTGCCACCGACGCGTTTCGTTGCCGTGGGCAACTTTTACAAGCCTTGTAAAAGTTGCCCACGGCAACGAAACGCGTCGGTGGCGGCGGGCTTTTATCTACTTTATATCTGGCCAGTTTTTGATGTGAGGGGAGTTGGAGAGAAAACCACCCCTTGGAGTTTATATGCGCGGTTGTCTTCTTGTTGTAGACTTCTTGTCTGGTCACCACATACAGGAAGTGAAACTGAACAAGGGTATATACCCCCCCTTTTTTTTTTTTTTTTTTACATAGGTTTTGCCTAGAGTTAGGCTTTAAGGTTTAAAGGACATCTGCAGTATTTAAGCAGACCTACAGTAGAAAATATACTTTCAGCAAGTGCCTCCTATTTGGGATGCCTCTAAAGTTACCAATGCCGCGCTTTACCTCCCCATATGGTGGAGGGTCAGACTTCCTGCTACACAAACCGCTACATTAACCCCAAACACTCCGATCGCTGTGTATAGGGAGCATTAGAGTGCAAGCTCCTCTGCAGACATAGACACATGGGAATGACTCTTTATAGTCTACGTACAGCACTACAGTATATGACAGAGCTATAGAAGCGGATGGAAATCATCACCGTGTGTATATGGAGGGAACAGGGAACAGATGGGCACGTGTGTGTTCTACTTACAGCACTACAGTATATGCCAGATCTATACAAGCAAAAGATAACTGCCTATGGGGGCAATAGAGTGCAAGCTCCTCTGCAGGCACAGACAGATGGGAGTGACTCTGTGTTCCATGTACAGCACTACAGTATATGTCAGAGCCATATGAGCCTGAGATAGGGCTCACCATGTGTATAGGGGGCATTAGAGTGCAAGCTCCTCCGCAGACACATATTGGAGTTGCATGTACAGCGCTGCAGTATATGTTGGCGCTATATAAACATATAATTAATGGTGTGTGTATAGGGGGCATTAGAGTGTAAGCTCCCACAATGAAGAGAGAGGTTCTAACCCTTCCCTACACATCTAAGAGTTCCCCTTTAAATGCAATAAAAATAACTGCAGCGGCGGCACGTGCAGCGGGTGATATGCGAGGAACCCATTGGTGCTTCCTGCACAGCGCCGCGGTATAGGTGAGCGCCATATATAAGACAGGAGAGCGGCGCGCACAGGGTTAATGATGCGATGTGATGTGACGTAACGCTCCGCCATTAACCCTTCCCCCGCCGCAGCGTCTCTCACCTCAGACAGCGTCACCGCCAGCGGGATGAGGCCGAGCAGGAAACAGCCCACAAACATGGCGACCGACACCGACACCACCACCAGCAGCCCGTCCATGGCCGCACACCCGCCGCTCACCCGCCTGCTGCCTCTCCTCGCCACGGGGCAACTCGCCCATCCCGCCCCCTCACCCGGAGCAGCACTGCCTGCTGACGTGACGTCACCACTGGCCGGGCGGGAGACCTCGTGTGGCCACTGCTGGGAACTGCAGGAAAAATATACAAGAAAGAGGAGGGCGACCTCGTGTGGCCACTGCGGGGAACTGCAGGAGAAAAATATACAAGAAAGAGGAGGGCGACCTCGTGTGGACACTGCGGGGAACTGCAGGAGAAAAATATACAAGAAAGATGAGGGCGACCTCGTGTGGACACTGCGGGGAACTGCAGGAAAAAATATACAAGAAAGATGAGGGCGACCTCGTGTGGACACTGCGGGGAACTGCAGGAAAAATATAGAAGAAGAGGAGGGCGACCTCGTGTGGACACTGCGGGGAAAAAATATACAAGAAAGAGGAGGGCGACCTCGTGTGGACACTACGGGGAACTGCAGGGAAAAATATACAAGAAGAGGAGGGCGACCTCGTGTGGACACTACGGGGAACTGCAGGGAAAAATATACAAGAAGAGGAGGGCGACCTCGTGTGGACACTGCTGGGAACTGCAGGAAAAAAATATACAAGAAGAGGAGGGCGACCTCGTGTGGGCACTACGGGGAACTGCAGGAAAAATATACAAGAAAGAGGAGGGCGACCTCGTGTGGCCACTGCAGGGAACTGCAGGAAAAAAATATACAAGAAAGAGGGCGACCTCGTGTGGACACTGCGGGGAACTGCAGGAAAAATATAGAAGAAAGAGGAGGGCGACCTCGTGTGGACACTGCGGAGAACTGCAGGGAAAAAATATACAAGAAAGAGGAGGGCGACCTCGTGTGGACACTGCGGGGAACTGCAGGGAAAATACACAAGAAAGAGGAGGGCGACCTCGTGTGGACACTGCGGGGAACTGCAGGAAAAATATACAAGAAAGATGAGGGCGACCTCGTGTGGCCACTGCGGGGAACTGCAGGGAAAATATACAAGAAAGAGGAGGGCGACCTCGTGTGGCCACTGTGGGGAACTGCAGGGAAAATATACAAGAAAGAGGAGGGCGACCTCGTGTGGACACTGCGGGGAACTGCAAGGAAAAAATATACAAGAAAGAGGAGGGCGACCTCGTGTGGACATTGCGGGGAACTGCAGGGAAAAAATATACAAGAAGAGGAGGGCGACCTCGTGTGGACACTGAGGGGAACTGCAGGAAAAATATACAAGAAAGAAGAGGGCGACCTCGTGTGGACACTGAGGGGAACTGCAGGAAAAATATACAAGAAAGAAGAGGGCGACCTCGTGTGGACACTGCGGGGAACTGCAGGAGAAAAATATACAAGAAAGAGGAGGGAGACCTCGTGTGGACACTGAGGGGAACTGCAGGAAAAATATACAAGAAAGAAGAGGGCGACCTCGTGTGGACACTGCGGGGAACTGCAGGGAAAAAATATACAAGAAAGAGGAGGGCGACCTCGTGTGGACACTGTGGGGAACTGCAGGAGTTCACAGGAATAAAATCAGTAAGCGTATTGTATTGCGACCTCGTGTGGACACGGGAATTGCAGGGTCTGGGGAAAAAAAAAATCAGAAAGCGGAGGGAGACCTTTAGCGGACACTGAGTGGGAGTTCACAGAAATAAGATGAGTAAGCGTATTGCGACCTCTTGTGGACACCGAGAGGAATTGCAAGAGTCCGCAGGGGAAAAAAAAAAAAAATCAGAAAAGGAGGGCGACCTCTTGTGGACACTGCAGCAAGTACAGGGAATTGCAGGAGTCTACAGGTACCGTATAAAATCAGCAAAGGAGGGCGACCTCTTGTGGACACTGTGGGGGATGCAGGGAATTGCAGAAGTCTGCAGGTACCGTATAAAATCAGCAAAGGAGGGCAACCTCTTGTAGACACTGCGGGAAGTGCAGCCGTCCACAGGAATAAAATCAGTAAGCGTATTGTGACCTCTTGTGGACGCTGCAGGGAAAAAAAAAAAAAAAAAATCAGAAAGCGGAGGGTGACCTCTTGTGGACACTGCGGGAATTGCAGGCGTCCACAGGAATAAAATATGTAAACGTATTGCAACCTCTTGTGGACACTGCTGGAATTGCAGGAGCTCACAGGAATAAAATATGTAAGCGTATTGCGACCTCTTGTGGACACTGCTGGGAATTGCAGGAAAAAAATCAGAAAGAGGAGGCCGACCTCTTGTGGGCACTGCGGGGAATACAGGGAATTGCAGGAGTCAAAAATCAGCAAGCAGAGGGTGACCCCTTGTGGACACTGTGGGGAATTGCAGGAGTCTGCAGAAAAAAATGATCAGAAAGCAGAGGGCGACCTCAGAGGGCAACCTCTTGTGGACACTGCGGGGATTTGCAGGCATGAAAAAAATCAGCGGAGGGGGACCTCTTGTGGACACTGCTGGGAATACAGGGAATTGCAGGGTCATGTTGCACAATACGGCAATCACTGGTCCTGCCACTCAACCCTTCATTAATCTGGGACTTCAGGGACATTGCCAGATTTATTTCTGGGAAAGGAGAGAAGACAGGAGGGTGAAACGAAAAGTTACTGCCTGTGGGGTGAGGGATGCCCCCGGGCAGGGCAGTTTCTAGGCAAATAAGGTTCAGGGAATTCCAAATTGAGAAATAAGGAGCTAAACCTGGGATAGTCAAAACCCTGGGTTTTGTTCCACTTTAAGGCTGCCTCCCTGCTTCACTGCATTCTCATAATTCGGCTTTGGGTGAGCCTGCTGAGTATGCTGGGTGCCACTCACCCCCTCCTATCAGGGCAGGATTAAGTGTGGGGGAGGTTCCTGGGCACAAAATCTGGTGGAGGCCTCAGATACAGTATTTTTTTCCTTTAAAATATTTGTCCAGCCAAGTAACTGATTGGTGGTTGTCTGGCACCTGCCTGTTTACTGAAAGGTCAGATCGAGTCTTGTACTGCTACTAATAGGTCCACTTTAAAACTTGACACCCAAAAAAAAAAAAAAATCGGGTGACTTGGCATCTCTATATATGGGGATGAAGGGCCTGTCTTAGGACCACTAATAATGGTGCAGGCCATAACAAACTGAGGAAGTGGGAGTTGCCCACGGAACGCGTGGCTGCGTTGGATGCTGGCAGGTGGTGGGGAGACCTGGTGACTAATCTGTAATTTTTGAAGTGTTATTGAATTACTGGATTGTTTAGGTTATTGGATTTTATATATATCTTGTTGATGGTTGTTTAGTGGCTGAAGGGGGCCCATTTAGGGGGGCGAGCTCCCTTTTGGGAGCAGCATACTTTACACCTGTTGTGATATGTGGTTGAATATAATGGTGCTTTGATTGGACAGCACGGCTTATTTTCACAGTATATTCAATGTATTTCTATAGTGAACCTTAGCACATTGCATTTTTTGCACAAAAAAAAATCTTATTTATGTATTTTTTTGATTTTTTGTTTGTTTGCATTTGGAGTATGCTTATATTGGATTTATTGATTATAGATGAAATATTGAATTTTCTCCCCGCCATCTACACATCCTTTATGTTTGTCTGTCTGGTATGTTATCTGTTATGTATTTTTTAGTGTTTTTAATATGTTTTGTCTAAATGTCATGTGTGATTTTTATTGAATAAAATTTGATACTGGCTTTTTGATTTAGATTGGTGTGCCTCTCTTTTAGTTTGGATACTGATGTATGGCTCATATAGCTCTGGGAGTGGCACCCGCTTTACATATAAGTCTTTGAATATTGGGTGTGCATGCCATTTTGTATGCATTATAAGTGGTCCTGACTCATCTGCAAAAAACAGGATGACTGGGATAAACACGTGCCCAATGGCCTTGGCGCCCAGGGGGGACCTTCCTGTTTGCCCTTCCTTTAGAAAAGGCTCTGTGCCCGGAAGATTAGTCAAAAAGATGGATTTTTGTCTACTTTAACAACTTCAATAACTTTTAAACATGGTGTAACCTGACATGACCCCCTCAGAATCAGCCCCCCCCCATTGCTTTATGACCAGCCTATCAAAAAGCAAGGAGGAACTGCCGCGCTGTCCCATCAGACCCCCATTAACCTGCTTTGGTAACAACATGGAGGCACTCAATTCCTTATAAAACGTTTATTTAGAAAACTTGTGCGCATATTAAATTGTGTCATAACAAATATATATAATTGCCTTCAATCATTTAGGCTTCAATTAAATAATAGCAAAACTTTTTTGACGATAAGACACCTAAATCGGGGCCGTGATTCCTAAGGCGGGACAATGTGCCGCTTCTCACATCAGAGCCGCGCGGAGCCACTAAAAGGAAATAAAAATTAATTAGCACAAGTTGTGCATTAATCAGTCTAATTTGCATATCTGAATGGTAAGATCATGTTTTTTCTTAGAAACTGAGTAACTTTGCCAATATCTCATATTACTTCTACAGCTCTCTTTCTCCGAGGTTAGAGTCTCCCCCAGGCAATTCCATTCAGATGAGAGCAGAATAAGGTTTGGTGCCCATGGACCAGAACCAAGCCTCACTCTCCGCTTGCAATTCCTATAGCATACCCTCCAACTTTCCAGGGTGTGAAAGAGGGACGTTTTATAAATGAAGCCACGCCCCCTCATTGAGGGATAGATAGGGATACCCCTGCGCTTGGGCAGTAGGGCAGCATGACTGCGGGTGCCATGCCTGGGAATGAGGGGGGATGAATGTGAAGGTAACAAGGGTGGATGAATGGGAAGGTAGGTAAGTATAGGGCGGGTGGTTTGGAAGGGGTTCAGGCATGAAGTGACGAGGGGAAAGGGAAGATAGGTAGCAAGGGGGTACTTAAAGTGGACCAACACCCAGGATTTTGACTATCCCGGGTTTTGGTCCACTTCGGTGGGGCACCCCGATCGGGGGTGCCCCGCTGTGTGAAACCTCCCAGAACGCCCTGAAACACTCACCTCCCCACGCTCCTATGCGGGCGCTCGTCCAATCAGAGCGCTCAGAGCCGCTGTGGCATGCACGTACAAGCTGCGTCCAACCACAGCGGCTCTGAGCGCTGGAGGCCGCGTCTCGCGCTTCCCTCTAACAGGGAGTGCGCCCGTGCCGGCCATTCACAAATGGCCGGCGCGGGTGCGCGCACTGCTAGAGGGAAGCGCGAGACGCGGCCCGCGCATGCGCCATTGGAACGGGGTTAAGGTAAGGTTTCTGGGCCTCCTGGGGGGTGACATCCCGATCTCGGATGCCCCGCGGGGAGGGATCTGATCCCCCCTGGGTGTTGGTCCACTTTAAGGCAGAGTTGCCTCGTGTACCCCCTCCTTTGTGGATGGACAAGGTGTGAGGGGTAAGGCCTCTGGGGGGGGGGGATGTGTATCGTTCAGGGCTAATTGTTACAAGGAGGGAGCAGTTAGTAGGGGCAGTCGGTAAGGGTAGGGTGTCGGGAGAATAGTAGGGTTAATTGCGGGTACTAACTATGTTTTCTTTCCCAAGGTTAAAGTCACAGCAGGCGGAAATCCCTTGTGGGTTCTTGGAGGGGGCAGACGGGCAATTGGAGAGAAAAGAGGAACTGGAAGAAGCGCAGTGAGTTTGTAAAAGGCAGAAGCCGTGACCATTCCAAGAAAAAGTTACAGCAGTTGGTTCTGGTTGTTCGATGCATTCGTTAATAAAAGAAAGGAAGGCGGTTAGCCCCCTGTGGACGCACGGCCAGGGGCAGGTTTTGGTCGACCGCTGGGAGAAAAGTTGGTATCACGGCTGTGAGGACGGAGAATTATTATTCAAGTTGGGTGGTCATCGCCCCCTCCAAAAAGGAGGAGTTACCCTCCGACAAGGGATTTGTTCTTGTTTGTTGCCTGGTTATGGAGATATATATATATATATATATATATATATATATATATATATAGGTATAAGCTGTGGACAATATTTATTATTAATAAATGTCTTTCCAGCTAATATGGGTGTGAATGACATTTAGTTGATGAATAGGAGTTAAGGGTTGGCTCGCAGTTGGGAAGGTTGTGGGCACTACTAGCAGTCAAGAACATAGGGTGTAACAGTTACACCAATAGAAACACTTTGAATAGGAGAATGAATCATTTATTGCTGCAGATCTGCATGTTACACCTCAAAGAGGGACAAATGAGAACGACGAGGGACAGGGGGACATGGACTCAAAAGAGGGACAGTCCCTCCAAATCAGGGACAGTTGGGAGGTATGCTGTAGAGCTACTCAAGACTGCAGTCTATGATTCAGGATGCCCGGCTATGTAAACCCCCCGCGAACACCCACAGTCACTTTTCCAGCGATCCCACATCAGGTTTTTGGGCCACGGCCACATCCCCATTGTCATATACTCTGGGTGTGGGAGCGCAGCACACACCACATGGAGACTGGGGATGCGGCCGCTCCCCTTTCCCTATGCCGGGCTCTCTCCAGCACATTAATATGCACGGCATAAAGCAATGATTGGATGAGAGCCCACATTCGACATGGGACCATTGGGAAGATAAGTTTATGGAAAGTTGGGGTTTCAACCAGTGGGGCATCCCAGGAACAAGATCCCCAAATCCGGGAGGGTTTTTTTTTATCCGGCCGGAAATATTAGAGATTTTAGGGCCGGACCGGCTGGGTTTTGGTCTTCATTAAAACAAAACTTTACGTGTAAAAGCTGTAATGTCCCTGTACTGTCCTATGGGGCGGGTTTCCTGTGCTGCTCCCCGGCATGGCTGTATATGGTGTTCAGCTGCCCTAGGTACTTTATTTCTTTTGCACCCTTTCGTTGAGTCAGGACACCCCCCATCCCCAAACATAAATGTCGCACGTACGTGCACCCAAATAAAATGTCCTTCCCAGTCTGTATAGACCTACATCTCTTGCCCCAAAATTAGAAAGCAAAGTGCATTTCAAATCTCTTTTTTGTACCTATAATGGAAACGCCGCCCCCCCTGCAGGTGGCTGCCCTAGGCACAGACGTAGGGTTGCCTAAGTGGAAAATACAGCCTTGCTCCCAAGTCTCACTCTTCCTCCAGCGTAATTACCACATCTAGACGCAGGTCTGGGGGACTGGAAGCAGAAGCACACACTACCACTGCTGATGGCTTGGAGGGATGAAGGCAGCACTTTATGGATATATATATATTAGAAAAAATGAAGGGAGGTGCCCCCACCCAAAGACCCCAAAAAGGGAAAAAACTTTAGTTGAGGACTAACACTTGCACTACCACATAATTGCAAAAAATATGTTTTTATTTGAGCAAAACACCAAACTATACATTTAAAATTTACCTTAAAGAGGACCAACATCCAGCAGCATCGGCCCCGGAATCTATAAGATTCCCGGGCCGATCCAATCCCTCCCTGCAGGGCATCCAAAATCGTGATGCCCCGCTGTGTGAAACCCCCCAGGATGCCCGCAAACCTTACCCAAAACCCGGTCCAACGGCGCATGCGTGGGATGCGTGGCATCTCGCGCTTCTCTCTAGCATGACGCGTGCCCGCGCCGGCCGTTTGTGAATGCGTGAGATGCGGCCACCAGCGCGCTCAGAGCTGCTGAGCTAAGACGTCGCTTTGATGTGCATAGCTCAGCGGCTCCGAGCACACTGATTGGACGAGGGGCCGCGCATGCGTCGTAGGAGCGGGGTTCAGTGAGTTGATCTGGGTGTTCTGGGGGGCTTCACATAGCAGGACACCCCCGATCGGGGCACCCCGGGGAAGTGGACCAAAACCCAGGATAGTCAAAATCCTGGGTTTTGGTCCACTTTAAAAACATTCAACATTCACTGAGCATGATCAACCACCAGGGGGTGCTGGACCTAATACTCATAAATAACCTATTATAATGTGTTATTACACTACTTAATATATAAGTGAATCATTACATAATACATGATACATAAAGTGCCTGTGCATCTCAGAAGGCGTGCATCCATCCTAATAAAGTGCCCATTGCAATAAAGAAAGAAAAATGCATATCACAAAAAAAAGTGACCAACAATCTTACATGAAACCACAAGGTCCGCAGAGATCCAGCCCCCCCCCCCCCACCCGGGAGAAGCCAACGCGTTTTGTGGCGGAAATATATTGTCACTTTCTCAAGGCAACATGTCCAGTGTCATAATCATAAAGCCCCGCTATATAAAGTGTCTCTAATGAGAATAATAAAGGGGTGACAGTTACCTCCGATAAGGAGAGGTTGATGGTGCCAGTCTTGCTCGTGTCCAGCAGATCAAACATTTCTGATAAAAAGAAAGATAGTGATACATTGATACACTGCAGCATCTGGGGGGTGAACAAAAGGGTGGTTAACTTTAAAGTGGGCCAAAAACCTTTAAGTCCGTCTGATTCAGCTGGGACAATTTCAAATGACCCTCAGTGTAAAATCCACCAGGTTTATAGTAATACCTTTTGTTTGTCAAACTATTGGCGCATGCATGGCGCACAGCGACATCCCTCCTGCATCAGGCCTATCTGAATGGCTGGTGCCAGCACAGCACTGGCGGAAGGCAGAGGGCACGGCATAGAACACTGGTTGGACAAGAGCCTGCACATGCACCGCGGGATCGCAGGCGGCGAGTTTACTAGGCAAACCCCGAGGTTTCACGTAGCAGCGGCATTACAAATCAGGATGCCCCAAAGTAGAGGCTTTAAATAGGGAATGTTTTAAGGGTTTTGGTCCACTTAAAGAAAAAATAATAGATATATATTGTGGTAAAGTGTATGGGAAAGTGCTGGATGGTGTCTATTTCTCCCTTGCTTTGCTCAATCAGGCACGATCCATGCGGGGTTTACAAGACCCCAGTCCACATTCCCAGTCCTCTACAGGTTTTTCCCCTAATCCCAGTTCTTACACAGCTGATGAGGCTAATCGCAAAGGAAGCCTAATAAAAGGAGCCGCTGAGGCTTCCAGTTGGTTGTTGGACAGGCTGGGATGAGAAGCCCGGGCCTTGCTGCTCCCAATACTGACAGTGCTGAATTACACCCGAAGGACTTTATTGCCCTTATTCATCAAGCGATAGCGCCAGGTAGTGTCTGACGAGCGCCAGGTCCCGCCAGCTAACGGCGGCTACCGACTCAAGTACGCCCGGCGTCGGCCACAATGACGCATTTATCACGCTAAATGAGGCTAGCGCCGGCGAGAGCGACAGCTACCGCGGGATTCATCATGTAGCCGACTGCAACGAACAGCGCCGCTGCTAATCCCATCACAGCGACAGGTATGACCTGTCGCTCCCTGGCGATGTCCAATGCACTTCAATGGAGCAATCTTTAATTAATAATAATTAATTGCTATTAATGTTTTTTTTTTTTTTTTTTATAATGTCAAAAATTCTGTGACCACTTCTGCAATGTTAGGATTTTTTTTGAAGGTAAAAAAAAAAAAATGATTTTGTGCAGAATTGATATTACAGGTCTGATATTAATGTATTCATATTACAAAATGTTTATAAGAACCTGTATAATTTTACAATCAAAAAATATGGTTGTTTGGGGGTTAAAAACTATTTTAAATCCATCGCCGCCAGCGCTCTGGGGTTTAAACAAGGAATTCACATCGCGAAAAAATTCGGAGCGTGATTTGTTAATGAATCTGCAGCAAGCCGTTCGCTCTGGCCATTCGTGGTCAGGCGCACCCATACAACGCGGAACCTGTGAAACAGCGACCCCTAAGCCCGTATTCAACATTACCGCACACCGACTGAGTCGCTGTCAACAAGCAAACCCCGGCAAAGCACAGCGAATACTAGCTGGCGCTGTGAAAATCACGCTACTGGCGCTCATCTGTCGCTACCTGGCGCTATTAATGAATCGGCCTCCCCCTGTTATCCGATCTTGGAACCTGTGAATTAACAGCCTGGACTTGTGTCCCCCCCGAAAGAGGACCAATTATAACAAGGACTTGCAATACGCTGTAATTATCCTATACTGGACATTGCTAAAATTGGTGAGGTCACCGCTTGCTGTACTGCATTGTATACTGCATCATACATGAAGTTAAGAGATTTTGCCTGTTGGAATTAATTTTCAATAAATTGCTTATGATTTGACTAAGAACTGTCTTCCGAGTCATTGCCGTTGGCCCCAGATCCTGAATATATATATATATATATATATATATATATATATATATATATATATATATATATATATATATATATATATATTCAGACCCATGGCAGGAAGGGCCCCAGTACAAGCTGCCTCCTCTGGAAGGACCCATGGCAGTACTGGTACTGTCTGGGGTGGCTGCAGCAGAGACTTGCCAACCTCAGCAGGACTACATACCTACCAACTTTTCATGGTGGGAAAGAGGTCCCCCTAATTGAGGGATGGATAGGAGATAGTATGTAACAGCTACAACAGTCTAAACACTTTGAATAGGCAAATGAATCATTTATTGCTGCAGATCTGCATGTTACACCTCAAAGAGGCACAAATGAGAACAACAGGGGGACATGGACTCCAAAGAGGGACAGTCCCTCCAAATCAGGGACACTTGGGAGGTATGGTAGGTTTGCCGATGATGGGGCCTGGTCGACATCGGTATGCGATTTGGTGGCAGCAGGACCCAAAAATGGACTAAATTACTCACCTGGTCCCCACTCCTGCGCTCCATGTGACTGTAATCAGTAAGGTCCACTGGCTGCATGTGCACAGCACCTGGTGAACTGGATTGGTCGCAAAAGAGAGATGGGGCAGAGTGCTCTGTGATTGCAATGTCAGATGATCCCAGATGGGCGAGTATTAAAGACGCTGCCCGAGTAGAAATAAACAAAAGGCCGTACTCGCTTTTTGTCCTCCACAGCATTTCCATCCACCTCCAGTTCGTTAACTAGATGAGTGGTTATTAAAGACACTGCCCGGGTAGAAATAACCAAAAGGCAGTACTCGCTTTTTGTTCCCTGCAGCATTTCCATTCTACTCCATTTCGAAAAAATCTCACTGGGTCCCAAGTTCCTCCATTCTCAGTCTATTTTATCTGCCAAAAGGCTTAAAGAATCCCTGCAGGGAGATGGTGCCGGAGAGCTGAAAGCAATTTCGCCATAAAAGTCGGGATCAACCCCCCCTTAAACTGAGCTTCACCTTTTCTTTTTAAATAGGCAGAGAGAATTATCTTAACATGACTTCTGCCAGATGCGAATCCCACCAAAATCTACTGGTGTATTCAAGGCCTTCAAAGGAGCCCCCGAGTCCTTGGGCCCATCGAGGGATTCCCTGGTAACATCTGTGGCAGAACATATCGGAGGTGTGGTTTATTTCTCTATGTGTGTGTTGGTGTGTGTGTGTGTATCGCTGTGTGTGTGTGTGTGTGTGTGTATCGCTGTGTGTGTGTGTGTGTGTGTGTGTATCGCTGTGTGTGTGTGTGTGTGTGTGTGTGTGTGTGTGTGTGTGTATCGCTGTGTGTGTGTATCGCTGTGTGTGTGTTTGTGTGTGTGTGTGTGTGTATGTGTGTGTGTATGTGTGTATGTGTGTATCGCTGTGTGTGTGTGTGTGTGTGTGTATCGCTGTGTGTGTGTGTGTGTGTGTGTGTGTGTGTATCGCTGTGTGTGTGTGTGTGTGTGTGTATCGCTGTGTGTGTGTGTATCGCTGTGTGTGTGTGTATCGCTGTGTGTGTGTGTGTATCGCTGTGTGTGTGTATCACTGTGTGTGTGTATCGCTGTGTGTGTGTGTGTGTGTGTGTGTATCGCTGTGTGTGTGTGTGTATCGCTGTGTGTGTGTATCGCTGTGTGTGTGTGTGTATCGCTGTGTGTGTGTGTGTGTGTGTGTGTGTATCGCTGTGTGTGTGTGTATCGCTGTGTGTGTGTGTATCGCTGTGTGTGTGTGTGTATCGCTGTGTGTGTGTGTGTATCGCTGTGTGTGTGTGTGTGTATCGCTGTGTGTGTGTGTGTGTATCGCTGTGTGTGTGTGTATCGCTGTGTGTGTGTGTGTGTATCGCTGTGTGTGTGTGTGTGTGTGTGTGTATCGCTGTGTGTGTGTATCGCTGTGTGTGTGTATCGCTGTGTGTGTGTATCGCTGTGTGTGTGTATCGCTGTGTGTGTGTGTATCGCTGTGTGTGTGTGTGTATCGCTGTGTGTGTATCGCTGTGTGTGTGTGTGTGTGTGTATCGCTGTGTGTGTGTGTGTGTGTGTATCGCTGTGTGTGTGTATCGCTGTGTGTGTGTGTGTGTATCGCTGTGTGTGTGTGTGTGTGTATCGCTGTGTGTGTGTGTGTGTATCGCTGTGTGTGTGTGTGTGTATCGCTGTGTGTGTGTGTGTGTATCGCTGTGTGTGTGTGTGTGTATCGCTGTGTGTGTGTATCGCTGTGTGTGTGTGTGTATCGCTGTGTGTGTGTGTGTATCGCTGTGTGTGTATCGCTGTGTGTGTGTGTGTATCGCTGTGTGTGTGTGTGTGTGTGTATCGCTGTGTGTGTGTGTGTGTGTGTATCGCTGTGTGTGTGTGTGTGTGTGTATCGCTGTGTGTGTGTATCGCTGTGTGTGTGTGTGTGTATCGCTGTGTGTGTGTGTGTGTATCGCTGTGTGTGTGTGTGTGTATCGCTGTGTGTGTGTGTGTGTATCGCTGTGTGTGTGTGTGTGTATCGCTGTGTGTGTGTGTGTATCGCTGTGTGTGTGTATCGCTGTGTGTGTGTATCGCTGTGTGTGTGTGTGTATCGCTGTGTGTGTGTATCGCTGTGTGTGTGTGTATCGCTGTGTGTGTGTGTATCGCTGTGTGTGTGTGTATCGCTGTGTGTGTGTGTGTGTATCGCTGTGTGTGTATCGCTGTGTGTGTGTGTGTGTGTGTATCGCTGTGTGTGTGTGTGTGTGTGTATATCGCTGTGTGTGTGTGTATCACTGTGTGTGTGTATCGCTGTGTGTGTGTGTATCGCGGTGTGTGTGTGTGTGTGTGTATCGCTCTGTGTGTGTGTATCGCTCTGTGTGTGTATCGCTGTGTGTGTGTGTGTGTATCGCTGTGTGTGTGTGTGTGTATCGCTGTGTGTGTGTATATCGCTGTGTGTGTGTGTGTATAGCTGTGTGATACCCACATAGACATATACGGATACTTTGTGTTTTTCAGCCTCGCTGACTCCTCTGCTCTGTATACTCCCCCCCTCCCCTCCTGCCATATAACCCCATGCATGCACACAGGGTCGGCTGAAATGACTTTCTCCCCTCATAAAAAGCAGCATAAACAACGTAATGGAGTGAGGGTTATCAGAATCACTCAAGCATAGAAGCAGAGACAGGGTCATCTCCTGCCCCCCTTCCATGGAATGTTCTCCATCCCTCCTCCCTTTGGAATCCCAGGACAGATGGGGGATATCATATGGAACTTTCAGGTACCCAAAGATGGAGAATCCCAGATGCACCAATCAGACAGTGGGTGACTCCAATCGCTCTGCCCAATTGATTTGATCCAACCACAGCCCAGAGAGACTCTTAAGATAAATAGCAATGCAGTAATAAGAGAATACTTATTTACCGTGTTTTGTAGTTAATTCTGTTTTATCACCTTGCACCGTTTTTTTTTTCTGTTTAAATAAATTCTAAAAAAACAGCAGAGGGTCACTGATGCTTTGAGTTAAGGATATAAAAAGCTCCCGCTGTTTCTGAAGAGCCTGGCTACATTACTTTCCTAGGACGCTCGATTGCCCCCTGCCTGGAAGTGGTTGTGGGTCGATCGATTTGTTCGATCTGATTGTGTTGTGTGTGGCTTAGATAGTGGAGAATGGTGGCAGCCTTGTATAGCCACGTGTGTTTCCAATTGAACCACATCTATCGTTGCGGTGATACACGTGGAGTACGATTGGCCGGTTTGATCAGATGAACGATCAATAGGTCTGATCAACCCGTGCAATCGTCACACCATCGCTGGCCAGTCCGAGCCTGTAAATTCCATGCAGTGAGCACCGCTGAATTCAAATGCAGGACTCTAATGCTCTAAGGCTGCAATGCTAAACCCCTGCAACATGGAAGCAAAGCCTCCCCGATACTTACTGAACAGAGTCTCCAGACGGATCAGGCACGAGATAAAATCCTCAAAATTAATGGACAGCCCCTCCGAGACGTATCGCTGGATGACGACCTCCTGAATGCCGATATTGAGGGTAAAACCTGCAAATAAAACACAATGCTGGCAAGAAGATCTGAATTGAAAGCATTTGATTACAAAAGTCCTTAAAGTGATTCAGCACACAAACAAAAAAAAAAAAACTAAAGGGAACTCATGTTCTGTCCCCTGGGGGACTGGATCCCAGCGAGGTCTTCAATTCACTGGCACTTCTGTGCTGGCTCCTGCTCCCCGCTGTGGCCACACCCTCTCCATTCATTACAATAGAAGGGGCGTGTCAGCTTTGCCACACCCTCTCCATTGCTATGAATGCAGAGGACATGGCAGCGCTCCTGTGACTGATGGCAGGTCGTAAACTCAACAAGCTATCAATTATGTTTCCAGTTGGGGGAGTCAATGATCAGGTTCGGGAGGACACAATGTTTTTTCCTTGTGTGCTGAATCACTTTGAGAAAAAAAAATTATATATATATATATATATATATATATATATATATATATATATATATTAATATGTGGGGGGGTTCAACGATATCAGGTGCGGGGGACAAAAGTTTTTTTTTACCTTACTGGATAGATGGTCAAAACTGTGGAAACTAGAGCTTAATATCTCTAAATGTAAAATTCTGCACTTGGGTAGAAGGAATCCCTGCTCTGATATCGTGTGTTATCCAGGACCTCAGAGATTTAGGGATACTGATTACTGATAGCTGCAAGATGATTGGACAGTGTAGCCAGGCAGTGGGAAAAGCAAGCAGGGTGCTCGGCTGCATAGCTCGAGGCATCACCAGTAGGAAGAGGGAGGTTGTGATGCCGCTGTATAGAGCCCTGGTGAGGCCACAGCTAGAATACTGTGTGCAGTTCTGGAGACCTTACCTGCAAAAATACATTATTCAAATAGAACGGGTCCAAAGGCCGGCAACAAAAATGGTGGAAGGACTTAAACTGAAAACTTAGAAGAGACTTAAAGAACTTAATTTGTACAGTCTGGAGGAAAGAAGGGACACGATGGAGACCTTTATATATGTGACAGGATTGAATAAGGTTCAGGAGGGAAGTGTTTTTAAGAAGAAGCTTAATGATAGAACAAGGGGCACAACCTGAAGCTAGTCGGGGGGAAGATCAGGAGCAATGTTAGAAAATATTATTTTACAGAAATAGTAGTAGATGCTTGGAACAAACTTCCAGCAGAAGTAGTTAAAAAATCAACAGTCACTGAATTTAAACATGTCTGGGATAAGCACACATCTATCCTAAGATACAGAGAACATACAGTATACACATAAGATAAAGAGAACATACAGTATACACATAAGATACAGAGAACATACAGTATACACATAAGGGCAGACTAGATGGACCGTATGGTCTCCTTTATTTAAATAAAAGATTACAAAGTATCTAAAAATAGCCCAAACATGTGAATCCATAAATTGTCATATGTGGCCCAAAATTTAAGGAACTTCAAAGTTAAGTCCATTTGCTTACATTGGTGACCTCTATACTAGAGTGTTATACAAGGTCCAATGAAGAACCTGTCCACATGGACGCAAAACTAACCTAAACCAACCCTCACAGCATTAGTGACCCCTTTAGTAGAAAGAGACCTTTTTCTATGGGAGCCGAATCTGACAGAGGACAGGGTCCATTTAAAAGCATCCGGGAAGAGGTGAAAGTCTGTGCGGAGGGCTGTCATGGGGGGGGTGTGGATAGTTAGCAAAATCTCACTGGGAGGTGGGGCAAAGCTGGGGGGACAAGCATGAATGGGGCTGAGCTGGGGGGGGGGTGAAATGGTGAGACAGGGATAGATGGGGCTGACCTTGGGGGGGGGGGGGGGAGGATTAGATGGGGCAAGGAGACTGAGAAAACAAAGTTTGTGTGTACCTTGCAATGCCACTTCCCGCTGTGTACTACATGTGCCAATCAAGGGGGCAGCACTGAGCACAGCAACACAGAAGCAGTGCAGGGCTGTCAGGGCAGGGGTCCAGAAATCTGGTGCCGGACACCGGCCCGCCAGTTGAGTATCGCTGCTTAGGGTCTCTTTTTTGAATTTCTTTCTTAGGGAGGCTTCACAGACATCACTGTTCCACAGAGGAGCTCAACAACCACCTGCCTAGAGTCTATAGGTCACTTGCTATGGTGGTCTCCCTCTTTATGGGGCATCCCAAATCGCAATGCCCCGCTGTGTGAAACCCTGGGTATCACCCAACACGCTCGCCTAGCTGCTGATCCCAATTCGCATCTCCGTGCCATGCACATTCTATGCCGTTCATTCATATGCTTGGCATAGAACGCTGATTGGAAGAGAGGTTGTGCCTGCATCATGGGATCGCTGGTGAGGTAAGAATACCAGCATTCACTGGGGGTTTCAAACAGCAACTAGCAGCACATGAAATGCGCTATGGACAGCACCATGCTTGTTTGGGTATGCTTCATATCTTACACATGCCTCTCCCAGGAAAGGTTTGGTTACCTGCTTTCTGAAAAGCGTTTCTCATCTCAGGGGCGTCAATGCTTCCAGATCGATTGGCGTCCACATCCAAGAAGATTGTCTGTGAAGGCAAAAGATGGAGAGACAATGACCTGCTGTAGCAGCTTCAAACATCTCTGAAGCCCACATAAGAGGCTGACTCCAATAACCACCAACTTCCCTCAGGACTGCAATTCCACAGAGGCTCTATCCATCTATCCCTCCATCCATCCATTCCTCCATCCCTCTATCCATCCATTCCTCCATCCCTCCATCCATCTATCCCTCCATCCATCTATCCCTCCATCCATCTATCCCTCCATCCATCTATCCCTCCATCCATCTATTTATCTATCTAGCTTTTTATATATCTATCAATTCTATATGTATCCATCCATCTATTTATCCATTATCTATCTATTACAGTATCTATTATTTATGTATTTATCTATCTAGCTGTCTATTTAAATGCATTTTATATCTATCTATCCATCCATCCATCTATATATTGACCTACCTATCCCATATCCATGGCCAGCCTTTGGGGTGTGCAAGTTGTGCAGTCGCACAGGGCGCCATCCTAAACTCTCTGTGAGGGGGCGCCAGGAACTCAGCAGTCCTCTTTTTTCCACAAAATACCCCTAATATATATATATATATATATATATATATATCTTTATAATTTTTTTTAACTTCTTGAATTTCCCCTTCTTTGTCTTCTATTTAATGACCCCATCATTCTCCTCTCTTCCCATACCCCTGGCCTTATTCATATTATATACATACATTCCCTCCATGTTTCTCTTGTCACCTATCTAATGTTCTAATACTTAGGCCTCGATTCAATAAACAATTCTCATGGTAGTAAAAGATTCAATTCATAAGAAAAAAGCCTGAGAATGTTACTGAATCACTAGCTAAGAAAACAATGAAAGGCAATGGCACTTTTTTACTCCTTTCTACACTGTAGTAAAAGCTGCCACTGACTTTCATTGTCTTTTTTTCTAGTGATTCAGTAACCGTGACATTCTCAGGCTTTTTTCTGATGGATTGAATTTTTTACTACCATGGGAATCTTTTTTTTACCTTTATTGAATCAAGGCCTTAATATAACTTAATATAACTTAATATATAAAGATAACTACAGGGCCTTTTTGAAAACAGATTGAATTTGGGACAGTGCAACGTGTAGCCCAAGACAATGGGCCAACAATTGGGCACTCGTCTTTAGTATAATTTTAAATCTGGCTCAGGGCGACACTGTCCCTAAGGCCGGCACTGCCCATATCCAAGTATCTAAATTCCAAGATGGATATAAAATAGAAGAATATTACCAGGTAGCGCTCCAGCTTCCTCCAAAGAGTGTGAAACTCCTCCAGGCTCAGAGTGCCCGTATTGTCCACCTGGGTATTGTGGAGTTAAGGGCTGGTGTAGGTAAGCCTTGAATTTGCAGGTCCAGGTCCTCATGTCGGTTTAGTCTTCTCGCATCATTTACTTTGTTCCTCTCTTTGAGCCAATCGTCCTCTCAGTCTAAACTGTGCACCTGGCTCTGCTCATATTGCCTATCTGGTTAAATTTCTCTCCCCAGCAGCAGCTCCTGACTCCGATGCTTTACAATAAGAAGGACGGGTCCCCTGACTCCCCCACCACATTCTACAAATGGAGAGAGCGGGAGCAGTGCCTGGCACAACCCCTCCGCTACAGACAACGGAGCAGTGCACTTAAAGTGGACCAACACCCAGCCGGATCGGCCCAGGAACCTACAACCGGGCCGATCCAATCCCTCCCCGCGGGGCCTCCAAAATCAGGATGCCCCGCTGTGTGAAACCCCCCAGGATGCCCGCAAACCTCACCCGTATCCCGGTCCAACGGCGCATGTGTGGGCTGCGGTCGCATCTCGCACTTCTCTCTAGCAGGGCGTGTACCCGCGCCGGCCATTTGTGTTACAGGGAAGCGCAAGATGCGGCCGCCAGTGTGCTTGGAGCCGTTGAGCTTTGACGATGCTTTGACGTGCATAGCTCAGCGGCTCCGAGCGCGCTGATTGGATGAGCGGCCGCACATGCGCCATAGGAGCACGGGGTGGTGAGTTGAATCGGGCGATCTGGGGGGTTTCACATAGCGGGGGTGCCCCGGGGAAGTGGACCAAAACCCAGGATAGTCAAAATCCTGGGTGTTGGTCCACTTTAAGTCACTGTGTGACTATGGTTGGGAGGCATAGTGCAAACCACATTGATATGTGTGCTCGCCATAAGATCTGTTCTTCTACACAGCGGACCAAAACCCACATTTTTAACTAGCATCCTCTGAAATGGTCCCCTTATAAAGGAGTATCTTTTACCAATTTTCACTTTTCCCGCTTCAGTCTATTCCCAGATAATGTGGCTAAATCAGAGCCAGGTGAGAAAACTTTTTTAGGAGAGAAAACTGCCATTCACTTTCATTGTCTACCAGGCGTAAAACTTTACCTGGCTCTGAATCAGCCCCAAGAGAGACCAATGAAAGTGAATGGCAAAGTTCTCTACTAAAAATGAGTGAGAATTCCCACCTTGCTCTGAATCGACCCTAATGTCACATGTTTTAGCTGTAAAGCTCCGCCTCTTCCATTCATTGCCGCTGTTGTTTGTGGCAATTATGTCATTGCCTCACCTATGCAAGGACTGATCACCTGCCACAAGGTCCGTGTTCCAGGACATTTCGAAAAGCGAAAATATCTATTTCTAGTTCTATACCCCAACAAGGGATTATCAGCAGGGGCTTTGGCCAAATGTATTTCACAGGTTCAGCGGGTTTTGGTCCGCTTTGATTCACCAGACCCATATATAGGCTACTGTGGGAAAGACAAGCTTTTTAAATTGGTGACGGTAAACATGTCAGAACTTACCCGTCCCCCTCTTTAGTACCCTGCATTGCCAAAACCTGTAGCTCACGGGCAATTCAATTCTCAGGTTAGCAAACTGGTGCCTGAGCAACACTTACCCTGCAGAGACTCATTTGCCCCATTATCCTGGGTTTTGCTCCTAGTTTGTATTTCTGACCTCTGTTCCAGCTCTGAGAGTTTGTAGACAACACCTAGGGGATAGTGCATGCACTTGGGGATGCCCCACTGAATAAGGTTGGGCTCATGGGGTTGGCCAGGGATGGGGCAATGTACTCACACTGTCCATAGAATGATGGTCATCATGAACCTCTAGAGCACAGAAGAGGCAGGATGTCCCTTTTTTATTAAAGTGGACCAAAACCCACTGTTGTCACCCGAGGAATCTATAAGATTCCCGGGCCGATCGATTCCCTCCCCCCGGGGCATCCAAAATCAGGATGCCTGCTGTGTGAAACCCCCCAGGTCACCCATACTCTTACCTTCTTCTCCGGTCTGCTGCTACATCCCCGCTATCCCTCTAGTAGTGTGCGTGCCCGCACCAGCCATTTGTGAAGTGGGTAGAGGGTAGCAGGGGATTCTCCATAAGGGCACTCGGAGCCGCTGGCCTTAGACGACCGCTTAGACGAAGGGATGTCAGCGGATCTGAGCATGTGCCGTAGGACCGGGAAGAAGTAAGTTTGTTTCGGCTACCTGGGGGGTTTCACACAGGGGGTCACCCTCGATTGGGGTGCCCCGGAGGCAAGGCCCTAAACCCAGGATAGGCAAAATCCTGGGTTTTGGTCCACTTTAAACACTTTTCACTCTCCAGCCCATTCTTGTTCATCACAGTTCAGCAGAAAGCACAGTTACTTCCCCAGTGCCTCTCAATGAGGTCTCCTCCTGTTCTCTCTCTTTTCCGGGCATCCCTTCCTGGTATCCCAACAAGCCTCACTCTGGGGCAACTTCCTGTACCCCTCCCATCCAAGGTTCCAAGTTAGGTTTTTCACCTCAACAGGGGCACCAGACCTTAGAGCCTAAGTCTCCCCCTCTCAGGGATCTCACTGAGCGTTGTTCCAGGGGCATTTTCCTCTGATCCCCATTTCCAAGGTCCCAAGCCGGTCTTCTGTACCTCTCCTGTGCCTCTACGGGGGTCCCAGATAATGGGGCCTTTCTCTGAGCATCCACTCTACCGGATCTCCAGCAGCTGTATTTCTGGGGCACACTTCACCTGCCCCTCGCCTTCTCATAGGTCCTAACGAACCCAGGCACTCTGTAACTCCAAATTCTCTCTCAGGTCCAGCCAGACCTTGGCACTCCATGTCTCAGGGCTCTATTCCCATGCCCAGTGAAACCCCCTAGAACAAGGGTACTCAACCACTAAACCACTAATCAGGGTCCATTAACAGGCATCCCATGAGAGGTGAAGGTCTGGATGGGGGGGCTGTCGCGGGGGGGGGGGGGGATAGTTAGAGTGCAGTGCAGTACTTCATATGACAATGCTAGGTGCCAGGGAGACTACATCGATTATCAAGGGGCAGCTGATCAGGGGCAGCTCTGAGCACGGCAACACATAAGCAACTGAGTGCAAGGCTGTCATGGAAGGGGTCCAAAAATCTGGACCCCGGTCCGCCAGTTGAGTACCCCTGCCCTAGAATCTCCTCAGCTCCCCCCTTTTATAGTTTATCCCTCTACTACCCTCTCATGGCAAAACCAAGTCATTTGCACAACACTACTTATTCTACTTCTTATCATATGGGGGCATCTAGTGGCCTACCCCAGTAACTACATCTACACTATACACATAATAAACCTTCTCCAACCATCCCACCCAGGGTATCCAAGGGCATCCTCCTACCCCCTCCCAGGTGCACCCCTAGCCAGGAACCTATCCTATTACACCTTCACCTTGCACAGTTTTTAAATGATGTCAGTGCGGCAATCTGAACGAGCGACGCTGTCTGACCGGCCTGCACATGTCCCATAGGAACAAGGAAAATGTGAGCTTACAGGTTATCCTTTGGGATACACACAGTGGAGCATCCCAAATCAGCATGCCTCCCCAGAAAGGAACAAAATACAAGAAAGTTAATTTGTTGGGTGGTGTTCCTCTTTAAAGTCGACCAAAACCCATGGCCAACGCCTGATTCCCTACCCCTGGGGTATCCAGATTCGGAATGCCCTGCTGTGTGAGACCTCCCAGGTCACCCAGTAAACTCACCTTCTCCCCCGATCCAATGGGGCATGCACATTCAGTGGCCAACACCTGCTATATTTTAGCAAGGTGAGGGCGTGGCATTTGTGAATGGCTGGCATGTCAGTGGCCACCGTCTGCTATACCTCTAGCAGGGTGCAGGTGTGGCATTTGTGAATGGCGAGCATGTCAGTGGCCACTGTCTGCTATACCTCTAGCAGGGTGCAGGCGTGGCATTTGTGAATGGCGGGCATGTCAGTGGCCACTGTCTGCTATACCTCTAGCAGGGTGCAGGCGTGGCATTTGTGAATGGCGAGCATGTCAGTGGCCACTGTCTGCTATACCTCTAGCAGGGTGCAGGCGTGGCATTTGTGAATGGCGGGCATGTCAGTGGCCACTGTCTGCTATACCTCTAGCAGGGTGCAGGCGTGGCATTTGTGAATGGCGGGCATGTCAGTGGCCACTGTCTGCTATACCTCTAGCAGGGGCAGGCGCGGCATTTGTGAATGGCTGGCATGTCAGTGGCCACTGTCTGCTATACCTCTAGCAGGGGCAGGCGCGGCATTTGTGAATGGCGGGCATGTCAGTGGCCACCGTCTGCTATACCTCTAGCAGGGTGCAGGCGTGGCATTTGTGAATGGCGGGCATGTCAGTGGCCACCGTCTGCTATACCTCTAGCAGGGTGCAGGTGCGGCATTTGTGAATGGCGGGCATGTCAGTGGCCACCCTCTGCTATACCTCTAGCAGGGTGCAGGCGTGGCATTTGAATGGCGGGCATGTCAGTGGCCACTGTCTGCTATACCTCTAGCAGGGGGCAGGCGCTGCATTTGTGAATGGCGGGCATGTCAGTGGCCACCGTCTGCTATACCTCTAGCAGGGTGCAGGCGTGGCATTTGTGAATGGCGGGCATGTCAGTGGCCACCGTCTGCTATACCTCTAGCAGGGTGCAGGCGCGGCATTTGTGAATGGCGGGCATGTCAGTGGCCACCTTCTGCTATACCTCTAGCAGGGTGCAGGCGTGGCATTTGTGAATGGCGGGCATGTCAGTGGCCACCGTCTGCTATACCTCTAGCAGGGTGCAGGCGTGGCATTTGTGAATGGCGGGCATGTCAGTGGCCACCGTCTGCTATACCTCTAGCAGGGTGCAGGTGTGGCATTTGTGAATGGCGGGCATGTCAGTGGCCACCTTCTGCTATACCTCTAGCAGGGTGCAGGCGTGGCATTTGTGAATGGCGGGCATGTCAGTGGCCACCTTCTGCTGTACCTCTAGCAGGGTGCCGACGTGGCATTTGTGAATGGCGAGCATGTCAGTGGCCACTGTCTGCTATACCTCTAGCAGGGTGCAGGCGCTGCATTTGTGAATAGCGAGCATGTCAGTGGCCACCGTCTGCTATACCTCTAGCAGGGTGCAGGCGTGGCATTTGTGAATGGCGGGCATGTCAGTGGCCACCGTCTGCTATACCTCTAGCAGGGTGCCGACGTGGCATTTGTGAATGGCGAGCATGTCAGTGGCCACCTTCTGCTATACCTCTAGTAGGGTGAGGGCGCTGCATTTGTGAATGGCGGGCATGTCAGTGGCTACTGTCTGCTATACCTCTAGCAGGGTGCAGGCGCTGCATTTGTGAATGGCGGGCATGTCAGTGGCCACCGTCTGCTATACCTCTAGCAGGGTGCAGGCGTGGCATTTGTGAATGGCGGGCATGTCAGTGGCCACCGTCTGCTATATCTCTAGCAGGGTGCAGGCGCGGCATTTGTGAATGGCGGGCATGTCAGTGGCCACCGTCTGCTATACCTCTAGCATGGTGCAGGCGTGGCATTTGTGAATGGCGAGCATGTCAGTGGCCACCTTCTGCTATACCTCTAGCAGGGTGCAGGCGTGGCATTTGTGAATGGCGGGCATGTCAGTGGCCACCGTCTGCTATACCTCTAGCAGGGTGCAGGCGTGGCATTTGTGAATGGCGGGCATGTCAGTGGCCACCGTCTGCTATACCTCTAGCAGGGTGCAGGCGCGGCATTTGTGAATGGCTGGCATGTCAGTGGCCACCGTCTGCTATACCTCTAGCAGGGTGCAGGCGCTGCATTTGTGAATGGCGGGCATGTCAGTGGCCACCGTCTGCTATACCTCTAGCAGGGTGCAGGCGTGGCATTTGTGAATGGCGGGCATGTCAGTGGCCACCGTCTGCTATACCTCTAGCAGGGTGCAGGCGCGGCATTTGTGAATGGCGGGCATGTCAGTGGCCACCGTCTGCTATACCTCTAGCAGGGTGCAGGCGTGGCATTTGTGAATGGCGGGCATGTCAGTGGCCACCGTCTGCTATACCTCTAGCAGGGTGCAGGCGTGGCATTTGTGAATGGCGGGCATGTCAGTGGCCACCGTCTGCTATATCTCTAGCAGGGTGCAGGCGCGGCATTTGTGAATGGCGGGCATGTCAGTGGCCACCGTCTGCTATACCTCTAGCAGGGTGCAGGCGTGGCATTTGTGAATGGCGGGCATGTCAGTGGCCACCGTCTGCTATACCTCTAGCAGGGTGCAGGCGTGGCATTTGAATGGCGGGCATGTCAGTGGCCAACGTCTGCTATACCTCTAGCAGGGTGCAGGCGTGGCATTTGTGAATGGCGGGCATGTCAGTGGCCAACGTCTGCTATACCTCTAGCAGGGTGCAGGCGTGGCAGTTGAATGGCGGGCATGTCAGTGGCCAACGTCTGCTATACCTCTAGCAGGGTGCAGGCGTGGCATTTGAATGGCGGGCATGTCAGTGGCCACTGTCTGCTATACCTCTAGCAGGGTGCAGGCGTGGCATTTGTGAATGGCGGGCATGTCAGTGGCCACCTTCTGCTATACCTCTAGCAGGGTGCAGGCGTGGCATTTGAATGGCGGGCATGTCAGTGGCCACCGTCTGCTATACCTCTAGCAGGGTGCAGGCGCGGCATTTGTGAATGGCGGGCATGTCAGTGGCCATCGTCTGCTATACCTCTAGCAGGGTGCAGGCGTGGCATTTGTGAATGGCGGGCATGTCAGTGGCCATCGTCTGCTATACCTCTAGCAGGGTGCAGGAGCGGCATTTGTGAATGGCGGGCATGTCAGTGGCCACCGTCTGCTATACCTCTAGCAGGGTGCAGGCGTGGCATTTGTGAATGGCGGGCATGTCAGTGGCATTTGTGGGAATGCAGCTGCCGGCACGCTCGGCTAGACTTGGCTAGACATGGCTAGAGAACAGTAGGCATGAGCGGACCGGGCACGTGGATTGGACAGGAGTCCGCACATGCGTTGCAGGGCCGGTAAAGGCAAGTTAGACTGGGCTACCTGGGGGGGGGGTTTCACACAGTGGGGCATCTTGGATTGGGGAGCCCCGCAGATAGTCCACTCCCGGGTTTTGGTCCACTTAAAACCTGTACCTGGTAAGTCCCTTGTCACCTTCCCTTTGGCTGAGGGTTCACTGACCTCCATCCCCAAAAGGCCAGGATGTTTTGTGCATGGCCAGCAAAGGTTTCTGGGTGGAGCCTGGAGCAGGAGACCACATATATATGTTTCTGATCAAAAGGATACATCCATGAGATGAATCATCTCTCTGCAGGTCCTTAGGCTCAAACCATCACATTTTAGATCTGCATCTGCACAAAGAAAAGAACCATGTCTGTAGGTTAGTATAGCTTTGCTTTACATATTATTATAATTATTTTTATATACTATCAGGCTGATTCATTACTAGCGCCAGGTAACAGCAGATGAGCGTCTGTACAGCGGCACGAAGAGCGACCGCTAGTGGTCGCTCTGATCGGCCGTGAGTCGCTATTACAGAGCGCCTCAGTTGCTGTAGTAACATGGCTGGCATTGATGAATTTGATGTGCGAGTCGCTATAACACCAGTACAGAGCTATATGGAAGCGAACGGTAGCGACTGGTCAGTGTAAGCGACTCAAACCATATTCATCAAAAAACCTCACACAGCGCCGGCACACAAAATCGGGTCGTTCTAGCCCAGAGAGCGTCAGACGCTGTGTGATTAAAGTCTGTTTTTGAACACATATCCCCTAGTAACAAAGCAAAAACACATGGAATGGTATTGTTATAACACTGTGACATTAATACTTTGAGGCCGATTCATTAATAGCGCCAGGTAGCGACAGATGAGCGCCAGTAGCGTGATTTTCACAGCGCCAGCTAGTATTCGCTGTGCTTGGCCGTAGTTCGCTTGTTGACAGCGACTCAGTCGGTGTGCGTTAATGTTGAATACGGGGTTAGGAGTCGCTGTTTGACAGGTTCCGCGCTGTATGGGTGCGTCTGACAGCGAATGGCCATAGCGAACGGCTCCCAGCATATTCATTACCAAATCACGCTCAAAAAATTCTCGCGCTGTGAAATGCTTGTTTAAACCCCAGAGCGCTGGCGGCGATGGCTTAAAAGTAGTTTTTAACCCCCAAAAACCATATTTTTTGATTTAAAAATTAAACAAGTTTTTCTAAACATTTTGTAATATGAATACATGAATATCAGACCTGTAATATCAATTCTGCACAAATTTTTTTTAAAATTTTTTTTACCTTAAAAAAAAAATCTAACATTGCCGAAGTGGTCACAGAATTTTTGCCATTGAAAAAAAAAAAACAAACAAAAAAAAAAAAACAAAATCAATTAATTATGAATATTTATAGATTGCTCCATTGAAATGCATTGGAGAGCGCCAGGTAGCGAGAGGTCATACCTGGCGCTGTGATGGGATTAGCAGCGGCGCTGTTCGTTGCAGTCGGCTACATGATGAATCCCGCGCTGACGCTCTCGCCGGCGCTAGCCTCATTTAGCGTGATAAATGCGCCATTGTGTCCGCCGCCTGGCGTTCTGGAGTCGGTAGCCGCCGAAAGCTGGCGCTACCTGGCACTAGTGAGACACTACCTGGCGCTATCCCTTGATAAATAAGGCCCTTTAATACCAGACCTATAATGACAATTCTGCATAAAAATTCAAAAATGACTTTAAAATAGGTCAGGAGAGGATGATTTGATAAATAAAATTAAAAAAAATTAAAAGAAAACCCTGTTTAAAGAAAAAAAAAGTCAATTGAAATGTATGGGAGAGCGACAGGTAATACCAGGCGCTCTGGAAGGCAGAGCTCCGGCGCTATACGCTGAGCCGTCTGTGATGATGAATCGGACGCTACATGGCGCTGTTAGAGCTGCTCACTGTAATCGCTTTGATAAATGTATTGCGTACAGCACCCCCGGCATTCATAGTTCGCTACCTGCCGCTATCCTTTGATGAATAAAGCCCTATGTATGTTTATTACTACATTTTAAAAAATAACATTTTTTAATCAGCAAATTGGTTTGTTCAGCATTGTAGTTGTAAAGACAATTATCAGGTGGGGGTGTGGGGAGGGTCTTGGGTTTTGGGACTGCTTGCTTACATTTGCTCAGCTTCTTGTTCAGAATGCTTCTTAGGTCTTCTAAGCTGTACTCATCCCTCTGCCGACACAAACATATAGAGGAGACAAAATTACTAACACAACTATTAAAAGAAAATGTCAGGAAAATTGAAGGACATCTGTGGACAAATATGTTATTCACCAGGCCAGTGGCATTTAATCTCTGTGGATCTAAAACCAGCTGATAAAAAAGACATGCAACTCATAAATTGATAAAAAAAATACAGTTTTATTAATTACATATTTATAATCACTACATACAATACACTCAACATATTAAAATCCCTTAAAAAACACATAAATGGGACAATACCACACAGGACAAACCAACATGAAGGTGTGTAGGCTACCCTGTCTGTAATTACTACTTTGTAAAGCGCTACGGAAGATGATGGTGCTATATAAATAAACAATAATAATAATAATAGGAGATGGAGAGTCTCACCACACTAATTTATATCAAATGCCTAAATATATATGTGCTAAAATCATTCAACATAGTGTTCCAACAGTGCAACTGAGCATGTGCAAATCCTGTCTATGATCCAGATCACTATAAAATCTATATATTTATATAGTGCAAGTGCTCCTAGTCAAACAATCAATTAAAAATTAATATTCCTAACCATAACAACTCATTAACATATCAATCCACTCTATTCACCAATGAAAATATAATCACCTGTATATATTATTTAGGCATCCCAAAGGGGAACCACTGATATATATCACAATACCAATCAAAAAATAATAATATCACAAAAAAAAAACACCATTGGGATAAAACATGGTCACCAGACTTACATAAATCATTTCTCAACTTCAGCTGATATCACCTACCGACTGGCGAGGCAGAAAACCCGCGAGGAAACCAGGGACGGCTCGTACATGTGCCATGAGATTCATTCCTGAGGGGATCCCAAAACGGGAGCAAGCTGAAACCCGGCCCTGGAGTCTTTTACACTTAATCCGGACCTTCACCCTGAATAAGAGCCTATCTTATATGTTTCCCACATCCTGTACATACAGATTGCTCACATTAATCCGGACCTTCACCCTGAATAAGAGCCTATCTTATATGTTTCCCACACCCTGTACATACAGATTGCTCACATTAATCCGGACCTTCACCCTCAATAAGAGCCTATCTTATATATTTCTCTCACCCTGTACATACAGATTGCTCACATTAATCCGGACCCTCACCCTGAAAAAGAGTCTATCTTATGTGTTTCCCCTCTGTACATACAGATTGCCCACATTAATCCAGACCCTCACCCTGAATAAGAGCCTATCGTATATGTTTCCCCCACCCTGTACATACAGATTGCCCACATTAATCCGGACCCTCACCCTGAATAAGAGCCTATGTTTCCCCCACCCTGTACATACAGATTGCTCACATTAATCCGGACCTTCACCCTGAATAAGAGCGTATCTTATATATTTCTCTCACCCTGTACATACAGATTGCTCACATTAATCCGGACCTTCACCCTGAAAAAGAGTCTATCTTATGTGTTTCCCCTCTGTACATACAGATTGCCCACATTAATCCAGACCCTCACCCTGAATAAGAGCCTGTCGTATACATTTCCCCCACCCTGTACATACAGATTGCCCACATTAATCCGGACCCTCACCCTGAATAAGAGCATATCTTATTTGTTTCCCACACCCTGTACATACAGATTGCTCACATTAAAAATCATCCTACCTGCATCTACTGCATGTTATAAGCCTTTAAACATCCAAGATGGCGACTCATGGAACGTCAGGCAGCCTGCAAACAGGAAGTGTCTTCTAACTGTGCCGCTCTGCATTCTGGGATTGCTGACCTTTTCCTGACCCCAGCTCTGCTCTGTCTGAGCAAAGCACAGCTATAACCCTCCCCCCTGTACCTTATCCCGCTTTCCTCTCCTCAGTATGTGATGCTTCTGAGTCAAGATGGCGGCACCCGTATCCTAGAGTCCTGAACAGAGTTGCAGCCCAGTGAGGGAAAGAATAATAAGTAAGTCACTAAAAACTTAAATTGTATATTAATGTTAGATGCTGGGGAATAGTTTTTTAAGGGTTCGGGCTTTTCATTAAATCATGGTGAAGGTGTTTGAAGCAGGTTACCTCATCTGGCTCCTCCAATCCGGACTCAGATTCTGTCTCTGGGGCGGAGTTTGATAAAGGCTGAATGGAAAACAATGTATCAGTTACATGAACATATATCATGGCAGTGTTCTAATATCACATATCTCATAATATGGCGCTGCCGGTCACTTGGTAATAACAGCTCCCTCCCCCTATACTAAGGGCCTTATTCATGAAGGGATAGCGCCAGGCAGCGGCAGGTGAACGCCGGACACGGCAGCAATTACACATTTATGAAGCCGAATCTGGTGAGCAACCGGAACAACGCCATGTAGCGTCCGATTCATCATTATCCCAGGCTCAGCGAACAGCGCTGGCGTTCAGCCTTGCAGAGCGCCACGTCTTACCTGTCGCTACCTGGCGCTCTCCCATACATTTCTATGGACGATCCTTAAATCCCTTTCCTGATCCCAATTTCTTTTTTTTCTTAAAAAAAAAACAAAAAACCTTCTGACATGTATTCTGGGCAAGAAAATGACATTTATGAAAACTTTTTTGGATTAATAATATTTTATGCAGAATTGTCCTTACAGGTCTGGTATTAAAATGTTCATGTTACAATGTGATAACAATGTCATTCCATATGTTTTCGCTTTGTTACTAGTGGATACATGTTCATAAACAGACTTTAATCACACAGCCTCTGGCGCTATGGGCTACAACTACATGATTTTGAGCGCCGGCGATGTTTGTGGCTGTTTTTTTTATGAATGTTGTGCAAGTCAATCGCACTGGGCTGGCGTTACGGTTTGCTCACATACAGCGTAGCATAGCGACTCACATATCATATTCATCAATGCCGGCCCAATGCGATCCACGGCCGAGCACAGCGACTACTAGCGGTCGCTCTGAAATCCGCTCTACAGACGCTCATCTGTCGCTACCTGGCGTTAGTAATGAATCAGCCTGCCTGACTAATTTGGGCAATTGTAAAAGGATGGAGGGTGCACCTGGGAGGGGGGTCCCTGGAGAATGGGGGGGGGGATGCCCTGGATGGGGGTGGATTAGAGTAAACTAAGTTTTTTTTGATTAGAGTAGAGTAGCTGTAATTATGTCAAAATTCCACTAGATGCCCCCATAGGATAAGGAATAGAATAACGGGCACGCTGATTCATTACTAACGCCAGGTAGCGACAGATGAGCGTCTGTAGAGCGGATTTCAGAGCGACCGCTAGTAGTCGCTGTGCTCGGCCATGGATCATTGTTTCAGAGCGCCTCAGTTGCTGTCCGGCAATGATGAATATGATGTGTGAGTCACAGTACTACGCTGTATGGGAGCGCACCATAACGCCAGCTCAGTGCGACTGACTCACACCACATTCTATAAAAAAACAGCCTTAAACAGCACCGGCACTCAAAATCGTGTCGTTGTAGCCCATAGCGTGATTAAAGTCTGTTTTTGAACACATATCCACCAGTAACAAAGCGAAAACATATGGAATGACATTGTTACATTGTAACATGAACACTTTAATACCAGACATGTAAGGTACCACCCTGTATGTACAGGGTGTGTTTCCCACACCGTGTACATACAGATTGCTCACATTAATCCGGACCTTCACCCTGAATAAGAGCCTATCTTATATGTTTCCCACACCGTGTACATACAGATTGCCCACATTAATCCGGACCTTCACCCTGAATAAGAGCCTATCTTATATGTTTCCCACACCGTGTACATACAGATTGCCCACATTAATCCGGACCTTCACCCTGAATAAGAGCCTATCTTATATATTTCCCACACCGTGTACATACAGATTGCCCACATTAATCCGGACCTTCCGGACGCGATTGCATCATCCGTCCGGGGCCTAAGGGGCGGGGGAAGCGGGAGGAACGCTCCACAGTCCATAGCAGCGCATTATGTGTGTCCGGCGATTGCTGATGTCATCAGTGGGCGGACGCAGCAAGCGCCGGAGGACATAAGCCAAGAGAGCCTGCGAGACGCCTGCTGGTGTAATAACAGTGCACACACCATACACACAATACTGTGTAAGTGTAAGGTGCTTTGTGTGTAATCATTACACAGTACACAAAGCAGCTTACACTTACACACAGCACCAAACATTTACACAGTGTCTTATACTATAAGAGACCACTATAAGATATAGTTCACACTGTTCCCCAATGTATAATTATCTCCCATATCTCCCACTATTTTCCCATATTCTGAATGAGGAAACGGCTGAAATCAGCGGTTTCCGGCATTGAATCCGCCTCCTATTGATTTCATTGTGAGTGCGTTGGATTTTGTGGAAGAGAGCTCCCGAGATTCTCGAGTTACCACACAATCCGCCGCAGCCTCCTATTAATTTCAAATAAGAGGCGGAGAGATGACAGTTTCCGACACATGCTATGCCATGGTGAAATGTTATTTATTGGAATTAGTAATAAATATTTCTCAACATATAATTAAATATTGTTTTTATGATTAACCACTATGTTTAAATTTTGTTTGATTTGTAGCAATGAGAATATATAATGCATATCAGGTATTTACATTCCGAACCATAACTGTAGCAAAATTACAGTTTTGAAGTGGCCACCAAAATGATTTTTTGGTTTGGGGTCACAGCAACATGAGGAACTGTATTGCGGGGTCACAGCAACATGAGGAACTGTATTGCGGGGTCACGGAAACATGAGGAACTGTATTGCGGGGTCACGGAAACATGAGGAACTGTATTGCAGGGTCACGGAAACATGAGGAACTGTATTGCGGGGTCACAGCAACATGAGGAACTGTATTGCGGGGTCACAGCAACATGAGGAACTGTACTGTGGGGTCACGGCAACATGAGGAACTGTATTGCGGGGTCACGGCATTAGAAAGTTTGAGAACCACTGCATTACAGAATTCAAAAACACATATGACACACACAACCACTAGGGGGCGCTGCTATATAGCCACCACTTATAGCCAATAATGAATGTGACTGACAGGACATAAATGACTAACCTATAGAAACTAATAATTCATCACCACTATCCTTATACAAATCTATTGTGCAAAATTGCACTTTATTGTTTTGCACATCATAACATAATATATTGCCATTTTTCACAATAGATTTGTATAAGGATAGTGATGATGAATTATTAGTTTCTATAGGTTAGTCATTTATGCCCTGTCAGTCACATTCATTATTGGCTATAAGTGGTGGCTATATAGCAGCGCCCCCTAGTGGTTGTGTGTGTCATATGTGTTGTTGAATTCTGTATTGTGTTTATGAAAGCTTTGGCCCTTTTTCAAAACAATAAAATTAAGATTTTTTTTTTTTATAGTTGTTGTGGTGCCGCTCTTGTGGGGGATCTTTTCTGGAGGAGTTTGTGGGACTCCTCTTATATATTTTTATGTAGATACGGTTACCCTCTAGCGTGCGCACTTTTTGATCCCATAGCCTGTGCAGTCCCATTTCTCTGAGTTGTTTGAAATAGACACAACAAAAAGATAATTTATCGCAACAGAACTAAGACAACTTATTGACTTACATCATATACATTGGCTTCCACTCCATTGCTGAAATCACTAAAATAAAAAAAAAACATGAAGAATGAGTTGCTATTTCTATACCTATAACTGATAAAGTAAAAAGACTGCACCAACTATATAGATAAATAGCTAGTGTGCTACACTGGGGGGTAGGTACAAGAAATATCCACCGATAATTAGTCCAAACGGGGCTCCCACAACTCCCCAGACAACCCACCACCACAAAACCAGTGGCACCACTGTTTGTATCAAAAGATATACATAGTTTTATTAATACATATATTTACAATCCAGAAGGTTGAGACAAACTCGCCCTGAAGGTGTGACGTCACGGAACGCGTGGGTGGTGAGGTGCACTGCTGCGGTCCCGTTTTGGACACATGAAACTTTATTGCTGTATATGTTGTATGCTTGTTTACTCCCTGCTTGGCTGGTCCTCTTTTATTATTAGTGTATATTTCATATAAGCTCATGCATATTGCACTTTTTTAGGTTTTTGTAGTTTAGATAGTATACAGGTGTGGGGTATTATCTAGCCTGAGGCATGGACACACTATGGGGTCGATTCAAAGAAACATGTAACAGCTTTGATTTTGGTGCCGATCATCCTATTTTTCCCGTACGCTCGTGCGCTCGTATGAACTTGCGAGTGATTCTATAAGCAAATACGTTTCTATCCTAAAATATACGTCCGTTCGTATGGCAGTTCGGGAATCAGACCTATGTCAGTTTCCATCCTGAATTTTCCGTTTCATTTCTCAGGTTGCAACATTGGTTTTGCCCTTTTTCCTTTTTTGTCTGGACGTAAATCCTTCTGATCTTGCGGCTGCGCACTACAAACTTACCTCATTAAAGTGCATTCTAAATATTTGGTCTTTTATTTTTTTTTATTTCATTCATTTTGTAGTAACCAACCATTAATGAATGCATTTGCATAAGTAAATCTTACTTTGTTTAATTTTTAGTTAACTTGCATTTTTTACTTGTGGATTTAATTTTAATATTTTGGCTTCAAATGGTACAACTTAAAATTTTTTGTGTGGTTACCCACACCCTCTACATACAGATTGCTCTCAAATATAAAAAAAACACCCAGCAACTTCTGCATGTTAGGAGTCTAGAAACAGCCAAGATGGCGGCTCAGGTATTATCGGGCAGCCTGCAAAAAGAAAGGGCCTTGTGACTGTGTTGCTCTGGATTCTTTGATTTCTGACCTTTCCGTGCCCCCAGCTCTGCTGTGTCTGTGCAAAATACAGCAGTAACCCACATCCTGCACTTTATCCCGCTCTCCTCTCCTCAGTAAGTGTGATGCATCTGACCAAAGATGTGCTTAAATAATTAAACCAAGCAAAGGTAAACAACTACACCAATAAATGCAATCTAAAAATATTATTCTAGTACATCAATTTAAAAATAAATACCAAAGGACATAAGTTTCTTTAATTAACGCAAATATATTGCAAAATAAAGGTTTACATGCAAAGGACTAATTAAGGTCCACATTAAAATGCTTTTATAAGGCATACATGAATCAGGTATGCATTGCCATACAATTTATGGCCTCGGCCATGCTGATACATGCAGTTCATTGGAGCTCAAGACGCGCAGACTCCTCCACATAGCCAAAAAACCTGTTCAAGAACAGCAATCCGACTGCTAAAAGGTGTCGCCAGTGGCTTTCTTTTAAAACGTATTTAGAGGTTTGAAAACTGTTCTCTGAATCACACGGAAACACAGCCGATTATCCTAAGTTTTACGTTTTGATCCTAAGTTTTACGTTTTGATCCTAAAATTTAGGAACGAACTTCCGATGATCGCAAGAGCATATACGAAATCGTACGTAGGCTCGTGCGAGTCGGAAATGGCCAAAAAAACATGAAAAAATGACAAACACCCACCCAAACTTACGATTCTCGATCCGAAATCAATTAACTTTTGCTCTTTGAATCGAGGGGTATATATATGATCATCTGATATTGGATTACTAATTAGAGCAGCATTGGCATCTCTATGTCCGTCCCTCCCTCTTTTGCTAATTTGTTATATGTTTTTTAACATGGTTTTAAATTGTCTCAACCTTCTGGATTGTAAATATATATTAATAAAACTACCGTATATACTTGAGTATAGGCCGACCCGAATATAAGCCGAGGCACCTAATTTTACCATAAAAAAAATGGAACAAGTTATTGACTCGAGTATAAGCCGAGGCGGCTTTTTTCAGCTTATACTCGAGTATATACGGTATACACACTTACCTCTCGTTTGCACAGCCTGTCCGTAGAAGCATCTGCGCGTCACCGCCCCCGGCCGGCCGGCGTGCCCTGCCCTCCGTCGCTGCGCGCCCGGCGCTTGGCGCTGGGCTGCACAGTGTGCTCCGGTCCCCGCCCTACCGGCACAATGGCGCAGAGCACCGCCGCCCCCCTCCCCACCGTCCAGGCCAGCCCGAGGGAGGCCCCCCCGGAGACGCTGAGCAGCATCCCGTCCCTGGCACATGAGGTGCGGGCGGCAGCGGAGGAACAGCTGGAAGTGAGAGGGTGAGTGCGGGAGCCGGCACCGGGGGCGGCAAATGAATGGGCATGTCGCCTGGCCCCTTTTTCTCCTCCATTTCGGTACTGACCCGAGTATAAGCCGAGGCGGCTTTTTTCAGCCCAAAAAGTGGGCTGAAAAACTCGGCTTATACTCGAGTATATACGGTATGTATATCTTTTGATACAAACAGTGGTGCCACTGGTTTTGGTGGGGGTGGGTTGTCTGGGGAGTTGTGGGACCCCCGTTTGGACTACCTATACCTATAACTGATAAAGAAATATGGGTGGCACCAACCAATAACCTTAATAATGTGGTGCACTGCCCCTGCACAGCTCTCCAAACCACACTGAATCCCAAGGTTGGGGGTTACCTCCACATCCCCCCCCCCCAGTGAGAAGCCCCGGGGACTAACAATTGCACTCACCACATAAGTAATATCAATGTATAACTTTTATTTTTAATGCAGCAAAATCCTTAGTTAAAAACACATAAAATAATTTCTTACTTACAAGATGCGCCACAAGGGGGAGCCATTCTATACATTTATACCACCATATACAATGTAATTAATCCTACTAACCCTCCTTAATTAATTCCTAAATTTTCTAAAGTGCATGTGCCTAGTAAACAGTGCATCGGTATCCAACACAATGTGCAAAATATATACAGAAATCCAAGGTATCAGCATAAAATGCAACAAGAGTAAAACCACAAAACTACACAAGATCTTTCCTTATTATTAAAAGAATGGCGACCCCGCCGCTACTGAAACCCACGCATTCCGAGACCTCCAACGGGTCTCTTTCTCAAGGCATAAGGACTTATACCTATAACTGAGCGCAGCACACTGAGCACCAGCTGTTCCATTGTTGTATAGTAGGACTGTGCTCCCTCTACTGTTTAGATTGCAGTATGACAGTAAGTGTTCTGCTGAACACTGGGAGCACACTCCTACACATATTAAGCTGGACCAAGGGGCAGGGTTAGAGGGCATGACTATAAGCTCTTATTATTCCCTCTTCTAGATGTGGCCACATTTGGATATTATCAAAGTAAACCTACACCCGACTATGAAGCTGTTCTCCACTGAGCAAAGAGATGTTCTTCACAATTAAATAACCCCTGATAGAAAAACCAAAAAGTGTTCAGCAGTTCTGGGATCACACTCCTGGACTTTTTCTGTGACTACAAAAACATCAGCAGCTACATTTTCACCTATATGAACGGCCACTGTGAGATTCCAGGGTTCGGCTGATGCCTTTATTACCTGGCCCGCAGTTTGGATAGCCGCCAGCAGGTGTCAGCAGAGCCCCTGGTTGCTCTGTCTTCCCCTCTACTGCTGCACCTGGCGTTGGGCTTATTTAAAGCAGACCTTCACCCTTAATAAGAGCCCATCTTGTACGTTTCCCCCCACCCTGTACATACAGATTGCCCACATTAATCCGGACCCTCACCCTGAATAAGAGCCTATCTTGTATGTTTCCCCCACCCTGTACATACAGATTGCCCACATTAATCCAGACCTTTACCCTGAATAAGAGCCTATCTTGTATGTTTCCCACACCCTGTACATACAGATTGCCCACATTAATTCAGACCTTTACCCTGAATAAGAGCCTATCTTATATGTTCCCCCCCCCCCCCCCTGTACATACAGATTGCTCACATTAAAAATTATCCTACCTGCATCTACTGCATGTTATGAGCCTTTAAACATCCAAGATGGTGGCTCATTGAGCATCAGGCAGCCTGCAAGCAGGAAGTGTCTTTTGACTGTGTCACTCTGCATTCTGGGATTGCTGTTCTTTCCCTGACCCCAGCTCTGCTCTGTCTGTGCAAAGCACAGCTATAACCCCACACCCTGTACTTTATCCCGCTCTCCTCTCCTCAGTATGTGATGCTTCCGAGTCAAGATGGCGGCGCCCGTATCCTAGAGTCCTGAACAGAGTTGCAGCCCAGTGGGGAAAAGAATAATAAGTAGGTGACTAAAAACTTAAAATATATTCATTTTAGATGCTGGGGAATCGTTAAGGGTTTGGGCTTTTCAATAAATCATGGTGAAGGTCCGGTTTAAGTGTGAACCTAACTTCACCTGGTGCAGCAGGATTTTGTTTTGTTGGTTCTGCTTGTCTGTGCCAATGGCAGGGCAGGCGTCAGCACTGGTCATACTGGGGCATGTTCCGGGGCCCCTGCACCTTGGGAGGGCCCACTTCATTCCCTCTCCCCTGTGCAGTATAAGCAGGGCTAAGGACTGTCAGTCAGGAGCAGATTGGCTATTGGGAGATTGTTTCCTTCCGTCAGTCGTTCTATTCTTTGGTTTCTTTTCTTTCTTTCTTTCCATCTATTCTTGATTTCTAGCTTTCATCTGTTCTTTATGCCATTCTTGTTTTTGCTTTCTATTAATTCTGCCAGTCCTTCTCTTTCCTTCTAGTCTTTTCTCTTGTTAGTTAGTTTTGTTTCTTTTGCACTGTACAGTTTGGTATCTGAATCCACGGTCTTTCCATTTCCTTTTGCCTGTATCATAGGTCATCCTTTTCATGGTTTTTATATACCTCCCAAGCGTCCCTGATTTGGAGGGACTGTCCCTCTTTTGAGTCCATGTCCCCCTAACCTTGGTTGATCTCCTTTGTCCCTCTTTGAGGTGTAACATGCAGATCTGCATCAATAAATGATTCATTTGCCTATTTAAAGTGGACCAACACCCAGGATTTTGACTATCCTGGGTTTTGGTCCACTTCAGGGGGGCACCCCGATTGGGGGTGCCCCGCTGTGTGAAACCCCCCAGAAAGCCCCCAAAACTCACCTCACCACGCCGAAGGACAAGCGGGTGACAGTGACAGACAAGACAGCGCGTCCGCCGCCGCCTCCCGCACGTCACTCTGACAGGGCGCGCGCCCGCGCTGGCCATTCACAAGCGGCCGGCGCGGGCACGTCTAGAGGGGCGCGCGGGAGGCGGCGGTGGCCGCCGCCGATGAGGTACGTTTTTTGGGGGTTTTGGGAGGGTTCCCTCACCGCGGGACATCCCGATCTCCCCTGGGTGACGGTCCACTTTAAATTGTTCCTATTGTTGTACCAGTTACACCCTATCTCCTATCCATCCCTCAATGAGGGGGCGCGGCCTAATTTAACAAATGTCCCTGTTTCACACCCTGAAAACTTGGTAGGTATGGGTTTATTGTTTGCCTTTATTTACAGTGGACCAAAATCCACCGCAATCTCTAAGATTCCCATGCCGATTGATTCCCTCCACCCGGCACATCCAAAATTTGGATGCCCCGCTGTGTGAAACCCCCCAGGTGGCTCCATACACTTACCTTGTTTCCCGATCCAGCAGTGCATGTGCGAGCCGCCTCCCGCTATCCCTCTAGCAGGGTGCGTGCCCATGGCAGGCATATGTGAATGGCCGGCACGGGCGCACTCCCTGTTAGAGAAAAGCATAGGATGCAGCCGCCAGCGCGCTCAGAGCCGCTGGCCTTAGACGAAGGCTTAGATGACGTGACGCCAGTGGCTCCGAGAGCGCCGATTGGACCAGTGGCCGTGCATGCGCTGTAGGACCGGGAAGAGGTGAGTTACCTTCGACAATCTGGGGGGGGGGGGGGGTGTTCACGGAGTGGGGCATCCCCAATCGGGGTGCCCCGAGGAAAAGGACCAAAACCCAGGATAATAAAAATCCTGGGTTTTGGTCCACTTTAATCAACTTTCTTAACTGCTGTGTTGTATCATTGCTCTGGCCAAATAATCTGCTCCCCTGGTGGAGAGCTCCGGAAACCTCTCCGGCCTGACAGCCACCAGATCTTTGGAAGCCATCCTGAGCTTGTAATGAGCAACAGGTGGCTAAAGAATAACTCTCGGGAAATGTTTTCTCTCCCCCCGATGGGATCGTTTTAATAAAAAGAGCTCTTCATATATGATGTGGAGAAGCTCCACAAAAGGAACTGGAGAATAAATAACCCCAAACACATTTATCTAATGCTCCTCTTCCACTATGTGCAGATTCTATGTGCATTCTAAAGAAACAAAGGAGGGGTGGCAGCCGCTCAGACCATTTTATAACTAACCGGGGATGTTAGAGAAATAAAAAAAAAAAAAAAAACTATTTCTTTGTCAGCAAGTAACCTCTCCTTGTGTGTTTGTATTTCGCTTACTCTATGGTCCATTTGCACTTTACTCAGTTATCCTTCAGTTTGGCACTATGCACTTTACTTTTATGATATACTGCATTAATCGCTCTTTATTTATTCCACATAAAAAAATGCTCTTTTAAAAATATTCTGTACAATATACAATCAATTTAGACTTTTTTGACATTATGGACTGTATGTTTATAGTCCTTGGGATATAGGATTCACATTTTGCACAGTTTAATTAATTGTTATATGACAGTGTATGATTATTTGTTATTTGATGAAAATTTAATGAATAGATAATTTAAAATATTGATTTATTGTGTGTTTTTTTACATATTGGGCCATTGACTTATACTATAAATCCATCTCACTGTCTATTTGATTATAATACTATTTAAATAAGCCGCGGCTCTATATCATGTGGGTCATGTTGAGGAAAGACTGTTTGTTACTAGGGGGGGGGGTTAACTTGTCTTAATTGTTGGTTTTAAATGTTTTTATGTATTTTGAATTAACAATTAATAGACTTTCAATTGGTTGTGCTCCCTTTTTGGTGATCCCTGGGGGAACAGTATACCCCAGGGATCACCTGTTTTTTTTTTGGTTGAGTATGAAGAAATGGTGAGCACACCATTACTTACCATTATTTGTGGTGCACCACATAGATGTAAATTAACCTGGGAGGTGCACGTTAGCAGGGCAATTAGGATACAAAAGTCTTAAAGGAGCCACAGCACTCAACCCTGTTAGCTTGCGCACCAACCTACAATCTGTCTCTAAATCTGGTTAAAAATAGAGGCTTGGTCACACACTTCTGCAGATGTGAGTCCTCTGTTTTTAACCAGATATAGAGACAGATTTTAGGTTGGTCTGCAAGCTCACAGGGTTGAGTGCTGTGGCTCCTTTAAGACTTTTCTATGTTCATTTTACTCACCCAGCCTCCGCTTTGCTTTCTGTAAAGACTCGCAGGTAGAAGTCGGCCTCCTGGCAGGGACTATAAGTGGTCGGAACAATCACATAGTTTCCGCAGGGAAGCTGGAATCGGTTGGACACTTCTCTGTGATTCTTGTAACTGTCCAGATGGGCCACGTCTTTATTTTTCTTGAAGAAGTCTTTCCCCAGCTGTAGATCTTGAAGAGCCTGAAAAAGGAAGAAAAGTTGGTGTCATGAATCAAGGAGGTTTTACGCCTTAATCCAGACCGGATTTTGATCGTACTACAAACAATCGCTTGCACACACACGTTTTTGGGGACCTGGCCCTAATAGCCAGACACTACATACACACACAGGTCTTTAAGCTAAGATCTTGTCTTATGCAGTTAATATACCCAATCACCCGATAAGGTCCTAGGCCCTACTATACAGCAATAAAGTCACACTGGTAGCGATGAGCAAGCACACAGGGCACAAGATTTAGCACACATACAATGTCTCTTCTAAAGGTTAGCGAGTTAGCACACAGAAGACCACTTTATACATTTTTTGAATTTAATTCACCCATAAGGGGCAGTGCATGTAAAACAAAGATGTACAATAAAAATAACAGACATACAGTATACATACAATATGCTTATAAAATAACAGGGAGAAATAACAGAGATCTTTACCGTTTTTGAAGATAATGTCTTGTGAGGGGTACACAGAAAGCAATGATAACAAGCCTACTTATTGGAAGCAATCCCCTGGCATGTCATGTCTTCTGTCCCCAACTCTCCCATTTTTAAACTGATTATTGGGGCGGGCAGAATGCTGTATGCAGCCAATCATGTGTCCGGGGCGTTTCATTGCAAACGTTATGAAAAGATGTGTATCATATGTCTCGTTCACTGGTTTGTAGTAAGTAGATGTCAACTACCACATGTGGAGGTGTGATGTGACTTCGCCAGGAAACATATTTAGCACATGGCTGCAAATTGGCTTGAAGATGTCAATTACCACATGTGGAGGTGTGTTCTGCCTTCGCCAGGAAAACCTATTTAGCTGGACAGTGGCTTGTCATATGTAAATGGACCCTGTTGGTAACTGCAGACAAATGTGCTGGGAGCATTGTAATTGACAAATATTTGACAAGCATATATTTCATATCTCATCACATCCCTTTCATATCTCATCACAGTTGGAAAAAGACGGAAGGAAATTAAAACACTAATAGGCTAAGGGGATACAATCCCACTTCACCTTAAATCACAGGAGCACCAATAATTTAAAAGGAGAATAAAAGACAAATAAATCCCTTGGAATCCATTTCCGGCTGGACGGACGACGTCATTTCCGCCGTCAACTATATACATAAAATTTATTTTTATCAAAGTGATTGGCAAGTCAAGAGTTAAAAAAATAAATATCAGTAGCTTACCTTACATGGAGTACCCCCAGTGTTCTCCTTCCTGCCATGTCTGTCTCCTTAGTGAGGAAAATCACTTCCCCATTCAAATTTCAGACTCCACCCCACTGACCTGGTCCTTTAATCAACCTGCAGTGGACCTGATTGGCTGCCTCTCTCTGCAGCTATGAAAGCCCGCCCTCCTCCCTGGTCACACTATGTGCTGGCAGGCAGGAGACACTCTTAGCCTGCAACATCTCTCACCCCCATTTTCTGGTCATACTATGTGCTGGCAGTAATAACTAGTGGCACAAGTGAGGTCCACCATTTTTCCAATGGTGTAAGGATATTTTTTCCATTGGACTGGGGTAAATAATTTGCTAAATCATTCGGCATACACCATACGGTACTGCTGTTACCGAACATTCTTTTTGTGCACTCATATGTAAGCTTCATTTCACACCCAAAGGTAAACTTGCATGGGGGGGGGGGGGGATCATGCTAAATATTTGGTGAAGCCAGTGGGACTTTGTGGTGAAGGCAGTGTGCATTGCGGTGTGGATTGCAACCCATCCAGGTGAACACAAAAAAGTGCAGAAAGAGTCTTTGGCCCTTATTTATGAAGGAACAGCGACAGGTAGCGACTGGTGAGCGGCCGGTAATGACGGGCCCCGCCACGAGAATGCCGGCTCCCCACCACAATCACACATTTATTAAGCCGATCCTACTTAGCGACTGAGATAGCGCCAGATAGCGACTCATTCATCATTATTCCAGCCTCAGCCCACAGCGCCAGCATCCGACCTTGAACAGCGCCAGGTATGACCTCTCGCTACCTGGCGCTCTCCAATGCATTTCAATGGAACAATCTTTAAATATTCATAATTAATTGTTATTAATGTATATATATATATTTTTTTTAATGTGAAAAATTCTGTGACCACTTCTGCCATGTTAGATAATTTTTTTAAGGGAAAAAAAAAAAATTTGTGCAGAATTGATATTACAGGTCTGATATTAATGTATTCATATTACTAAATCATTTAAAAACATTTTTTTTTTTTTGGTTTCCAAAAATATGGTGGTTTGGGGGTTAAAAAACTACATTTAACACATCGCCTGGGGTTTAACCCTTTCGCTGCCAGCCTACCTGCAGCATTTGCCACTCCCTGTTGCCAGACGATGTTTCACCATTTTGCGCTACACATATTCAACTGTCATTTTTGAAGGGATTTCCAGGGATTTCCCAGGAAAATTATATATTGTTTTTTTCAACAGAGTCTAGGCTTTAACATGAAATGTCTTGTTTGTATTTTTTAGGTGTATTCTCAATTTTTTGGGGTGAAATGTGTGAAAAAAAACAAAAAAAAAACATTTTTTTACAATTTGTAGAGTTTTTTTGTAATAAAAAATGTAAGTTTGTCAATAAAATCTTATTGCGTGAGAAACCCCAATTTCTCCCGGTTACAGCGATACCACATATGTATAGGTAGACACCCTTTCCTGCCCAGAAGCCTTTTATAGCTGCTGGATGACAAATGGTTAATTAAAAAAAAAAATGACATAGGGTCCCCCTTCCCGGGGAGGGGGACCCCATTTTTTTTTGGATTTTGAAGGGTTAAAAACCCTTCAAAATCCAAAAAAAAAAAATGACGTGGGGTCCCCCTTACCCAAAGTAACCAGCCCGGGACCAGCTATGGGGGCTTGTAGGCACAGAGTGGGGGGGCCAGCTTTGGTGGCCCCCCCACCCTGCAGCCTATGAGCCCACATAGCCTATGTGGGCCCGGGCTCTTCTGCCCCCCCCTGGCCTTTGGGGAGGCAGGTAATGGGGGTGCGGGGGTTAATGGCAAGCCACCCGCTAGGGCAGGTGACTTGCCACCCCCCCAGCCTTGTGAACTGGTATAAGGGGTCTCATGGACCCCTTACCAGCTCACAAAGGGTTAATGTGAAAAAAAAACACTACACAATAATAAAAAGTATTTTATTAGAAAAAAAAAAAATTTTTTTTTACTGTACTTACCTTCGATTGCAAGCTCTTGTCCCTCGCCGCTCAGCTGACAGATGCCGGTGATCGGCATCCAGAGAAGGAGAAGGCAGGAGATCAGAGGATCTCCTGTCACCTCCTTCCCCTGTGCCGATCACCGGCATCTGAGAAGCTGAGAAGGCTGAAGCCTGAGATCGGGGCCGGGATGACTTCATAAGCCCCGCCCCCAAGGGGGCGGGGCTTAGAGGCATGATGGCGGCCGCCATCGTGCAGAAGAGAGGAGAGAGCCTCCCAGGCTCTCTCCTGAAGATCGGTAAGTCCTGGGGGGGGATCGGAGGCCCCCCAGGTGAAGAGGAGGGACAGCGGGAGCCAGCGCACACACAGGTAAGTGAATGTCATTTTTATTTATTTTTTTTTTTACAGTTAGAAGCAGTTAGATGGCACCAAATTAAAGAGGAGACCCGGCCGGATCCAACAAGGGGTCAGGTGAGTATTTGTTGTTTTTACTTTTTAAACTACAAGCGAGGAAAGTCAAGCACGTAACACCTACGTGCTTGGCACTTAAGGCCCAGCCAAGCCAGCACGTAGGTGTTACGTGCTTGGCAACAAAAGGGTTAAACATGCATTTAACAGCGCGAGAATTTTTTGAGCCTGATTTTTTGATGAATATGGTGGGAGCCGGTCGCTCTGACCAGTCGCTATTAGAGATGAGCGAACTTTTGAAAAATTCGATTCGACTGATTCGCCGAATTTTCCGACAAAAATCGTTTCGACCCGAATAAATTCGCGACGAATCGCTATTAAAAACGGCTATTTCTGAGCCTCCTACAGCCTCAATAGGGTTGTAAACCATTCAGCCTTGCTGTAACACGCACAGGATGCGTGCTGGGTTAGTTAAATAATACTTTGAAGAAATATCACATGCAGATCAGAGGCATCGCTAATAGAATCGCAGAGCGGCACAATTGCAGAGAGTTGAAGTGGCATCACTATGAGGGGCAGAAGGAGCCCAAATATACACTGGAGTTGGCCTCAGGAGCCCAAAAATTGGATGAATCACACCCTGGAGTTGGCAGAAGTTGGCAGCAGCAGCAGCAGGAGCCCAAATATACACTGGAGTTGGCTTCAGGAGCCCAAAAATTGGATGAATCACACCCTGGAGTTGGCAGGAGTTGACACCAGCAGCAGCAGGAGCCCAAATATACACTGGAGTTGGCCTCAGGAGCCCAAAAATTGGATGAATCACACCCTGGAGTTGGCAGAAGTTGGCAGCAGCAGCAGCAGCAGGAGCCCAAATATACACTGGAGTTGGCTTCAGGAGCCCAAAAATTGGATGAATCACACCCTGGAGTTGGCAGAAGTTGGCAGCAGCAGCAGCAGGAGCCCAAATATACACTGGAGTTGGCTTCAGGAGCCCAAAAATTGGATGAATCACACCCTGGAGTTGGCAGAAGTTGGCAGCAGCAGCAGCAGCAGGAGCCCAAATATACACTGGAGTTGGCTTCAGGAGCCCAAAAATTGGATGAATCACACCCTGGAGTTGGCAGAAGTTGGCAGCAGCAGCAGCAGCAGGAGCCCAAATATACACTGGAGTTGGCTTCAGGAGCCCAAAAATTGGATGAATCACACCCTGGAGTTGGCAGAAGTTGGCAGCAGCAGCAGCAGGAGCCCAAATATACACTGGAGTTGGCCTCAGGAGCCCAAAAATTGGATGAATCACACCCTGGAGTTGGCAGGAGTTGACAGTAGCAGCAGCAGGAGCCCAAATATACACTGGAGTTGGCCTCAGGAGCCCAAAAATTGGATGAATCACACCCTGGAGTTGGCAGAAGTTGGCAGCAGCAGGAGCCCAAATATACACTGGAGTTGGCCTCAGGAGCCCAAAAATTGGATGAATCACACCCTGGAGTTGGCAGGAGTTGACAGTAGCAGCAGCAGGAGCCCAAATATACACTGGAGTTGGCCTCAGGAGCCCAAAAATTGGATGAATCACACCCTGGAGTTGGCAGAAGTTGGCAGCAGCAGCAGCAGGAGCCCAAATATACACTGGAGTTGGCCTCAGGAGCCCAAAAATTGGATGAATCACACCCTGGAGTTGGCAGAAGTTGGCAGCAGCAGCAGCAGGAGCCCAAATATACACTGGAGTTGGCCTCAGGAGCCCAAAAATTGGATGAATCACACCCTGGAGTTGGCAGGAGTTGACAGTAGCAGCAGCAGGAGCCCAAATATACACTGGAGTTGGCCTCAGGAGCCCAAAAATTGGATGAATCACACCCTGGAGTTGGCAGAAGTTGGCAGCAGCAGCAGCAGGAGCCCAAATATACACTGGAGTTGGCCTCAGGAGCCCAAAAATTGGATGAATCACACCCTGGAGTTGGCAGAAGTTGGCAGCAGCAGCAGCAGGAGCCCAAATATACACTGGAGTTGGCCTCAGGAGCCCAAAAATTGGATGAATCACACCCTGGAGTTGGCAGGAGTTGACAGTAGCAGCAGCAGGAGCCCAAATATACACTGGAGTTGGCCTCAGGAGCCCAAAAATTGGATGAATCACACCCTGGAGTTGGCAGGAGTTGACAGTAGCAGCAGCAGGAGCCCAAACATTACTTCAAAGAGACCCTGGGGTTGGCTTCAGGAGCCCAAAAATTGGATGAATCACACCCTGGAGTTGGCAGAAGTTGGCAGCAGCAGCAGCAGGAGCCCAAACATTACTTTAAAGAGAACCTGGGGTTGGCTTCAGGAGCCCAACAATTGGATGAATCACACCCTGGAGTTGGCAGCAGCAGCAGCAGGAGCCCAAATATACACTGGAGTTGGCTTCAGGAGCCCAAAAATTGGATGAATCACACCCTGGAGTTGGCAGAAGTTGGCAGCAGCAGCAGCAGGAGCCCAAATATACACTGGAGTTGGCCTCAGGAGCCCAAAAATTGGATGAATCACACCCTGGAGTTGGCAGCAGCAGCAGGAGCCCAAATATTACTTTAAAGAGACACTGGAGTTGGCTTCAGTAGCCCAAAAATTGGATGAATCACACCCTGGAGTTGGCAGCAGCAGCAGGAGCCCAAATATTACTTTAAAGAGACACTGGGGTTGGCTTCAGGAGCCCAAAAATTGGATGAATCACACCTTGGAGTTGGCAGCAGCAGCAGCAGGAGCCCAAATATTACTTTAAAGAGACACTGGAGTTGGCTTCAGTAGCCCAAAAATTGGATGAATCACACCCTGGAGTTGGCAGCAGCAGCAGGAGCCCAAATATTACTTTAAAGAGACACTGGGGTTGGCTTCAGGAGCCCAAAAATTGGATGAATCACACCCTGGAGTTGGCAGCAGCAGCAGGAGCCCAAACATTACTTTAAACAGACCCTGGGGTTGGCCTCAGGAGCCCAAAAATTGGATGAATCACACCCTGGAGTTGGCAGCAGCAGCAGCCCAAATATTACTTTAAAGAGACACTGGAGTTGGCTTCAGTAGCCCAAAAATTGGATGAATCACACCCTGGAGTTGGCAGCAGCAGCAGCAGGAGCCCAAACATTACTTTAAAGAGACCCTGGGGTTGGCCTCAGGAGCCCAAAAATTGGATGAATCACACCCTGGAGTTGGCAGCAGCAGCAGGAGCCCAAACATTACTTTAAACAGACCCTGGGGTTGGCCTCAGGAGCCCAAAAATTGGATGAATCACACCCTGTGGAGAGTCATGTGGAGAAAAAGTAGCTTAGTTAGTAATATCTACATAAAATTATGAATAAACAAATGCAAAAGTTTGCCAAAGTGAAGTTTTGTTTGAGGATGTGTTTCCACCTTTTAATTAAATCAGAAACAAGAAGGTATCATTGCCTCTGACTAATTAGCCCTCAAAAATTCTTGGAATTTTTAATCTGGAATCATGTCTGATCCGTCTTATCCGAAGAATATTAATAAAAAGTAAGAGTAACGTAAAGGATTTTTTATCAATACTTACTTGTGGTCCGATGCGGAGGAATGTCTGTAACTGGAGAGCAGCGCCTTAAATCTGTTTTGCACGATCCATCTTTCTTGGTCTGGCCCCGTCATCAATCTACTGGAATACATCAGGCATTGTTGGGAGGAAAGCTTGGCTGATCCATGCGCCATTCATTTCCACGCAGGGCAGTCTCTGGAAAAAAAAAGTCTGTATAAACCAGGGTCTTTTTCATATAAAAACAAATGGTTATTCTTGCTTTTCAACCATATGTTCCACAGCTTTACCAGTCATTGTGTCAGCCAATGAAGCAACTTTGTCTCGAAGTGCTGCAAAAGCAGTCCACTGCATCACAAGTGGCATCTGACACCCCCAGTCAACTGTCTGTCTGTTATGCTTTGGGTTCAGCTCCACTATCCATTGATCTGATATCCAAGATCTGATAATCATAAAATTCAGCAGCTACTGCCCAGCCAAGAAGTGGAGGAGACACTCGCCTCTTCTTCCACTATCCGGCAATTAGTGATGAGGAGAGTGTCGTGGGAGGAGGTGTTGCAAGCCGAGGTAGTGGAAGAGGGTCCCTGGAGTCTGCGGCGGTGGCGGCGGCAGCAGCAGCGAATTATTGCGGACTGTTGGTAGGAAAAATCAGCTACTCAGCGATGTGGCAGTGTTCCATGCAGCATCCTGTGGAGAAAAAGTAGGTTAGTTAGTGTATATACATAAAATTATGAATAGACAAATGCAATAGTATTGCGAAAGTGAAGTTTTGTTTGAGGGTGTGTTTCCACCTTGCAATTAAATCAGAAACAACTAGCTATCATTTGCCTCTGAATAATTAGCCCTCAAAAATTCTTGGAATTTTTAATCTTGATGTCTGAGGGATTTCTCCTCTCAGACAGCGTCACCATAAGTCCAGCCTGCTGCATTACCCAGTGGTGGACCTTTCAGAGAACTGATGGCTTGTGCCGAGCCGAGGTGGAGAGTCACATGGCATGGTTGTTGAACAGAAGGTGGGCCAGTCCTTTAGCCTGTCAGTGTGTACCAAAGTGCACAGTGTTGTCTACGCCTGGAGCTGTAACTATAGACTCATGGTGGACAATATATATCCTTTTAGGCCCCCTTGGTGATTGTGGTTTCACGCTGTTCTTCACATGGTTTTCCTTGACCATCAGAGTCACACATGGGAGGAACTACTAAAAATGAGAACTCAATCCATGAAAGCATTGCTTAATCCACGAAAACTGCAAATTTGGACCCATGGTGACTGACACTTGGAAGAACATCTTGTTTGCGCTGCGACAAGGAAGCCAGAGTCATGCGTCCTGACATGGCACACGTGTTCAGTCTAGTTTTGAAGTCTTGCCCCCATCTGAAAGACATCCGAACAACAGGAAAGAAAGTTAGCATGCACTTCTGGCACTCCTACACCACCAAGCACAACCTTATTGAGCCTCAGCGTCACAACGGTGTACCCCACCATAGTCTGATTTGCGATGTTTCCACCCGTTGGAATTCCACCCTCCATATGCAGGATCCACTATAGCAGTGGTCCCCAACCCTGTCCTCAAGGCCCACCAACAGGCCAGGCTTTGCAGATCTCCACAAAGATGCTCAGGTGGAGTAATTAGTGCAGCTGCAGAGCAATAGAGCTGGCTATTTGGAGATCCAAAAAACATGACATGTTGGTGGGCCTTGAGGACAGGGTTGAGGACCACTGCACTATAGGAACAGAGAAAAGCCATCACGGATTTCTGGATGATCCAAACGGATAGGGGGACACCCCTGTGTAAATTCAATGTAAACCATTGGCAGCTCATACGTGACACCGACCGTTTGCTCAGGCCCTTTGAGGAAGCTACATTATTAGTCAGTTGCCAGGACTATGAGATGAACGATGAGATTCCACTGCTTCATGTACTACAACACATGTTGGAAAGCATGGCTGGTCAGGGCACTGGAGACATGGCACATACATTTCACAGCCACATGAAGCCTGTGGGGGCTGAAGTGGAGGAGGAGGAGGGGGTGGGGCACAGCAAACCACAGTTTAGGTTTCACAAAATGACCATTTTATCTAGTCATCTGACAGGAGAGGAGGAGCAGGAGCAGCCACAGGAGCTAGAGGGTTGTGAGTAAGGCGAGACAGAGGACCCAGACACACCATGGCAGTTTACAGTGGAGATGGAGACAGGTAGTCCCTCCGAGTCACTTGCACAAATGGCACGATGCATGCTCACATGCATGCGTACTAGTGAGCGCAGAATTGTCTCCATTTGTCAGCGGGAAGACTTCTGGCTCTCCAACTTATTGGACCCTCGCTTCCGGCACAAAATGGGGGCATTTTTTACGCCCACTGAGAGGGAGGACAAACTGACCTACTACAGAGACATCCCACGTAGTCAGTTGGGCGATGTCTATCTGCGCCATGGCCCATACTCCCGCAGGTCTGACTCGGGGGGAAGTCTGCGATCACCTTCCACTGCCATGGCTGCTGGGGGGGTGGAAGGAGCAGCAGCAGCAGCTCCATCAGCAGCAGCCTCAGTCTTCAGTCGCTAGTGAGTAGCTTTCTACACCCGCATAGTGAGTCTACTCATGAGCAGCAGGAAGACCTGGAGCTGGACCTCAAACAGCAGGTCATGTCATACCTTGACATGACCATGCCAACACACCTTCAAGATCCACTGGATTTGCTGGGAAGCCAAACTTGACTTGTGCCCGCAACTAGCAGAGTTTGCCCTGGAAAAGCTGTACTGGCCGGACAGTAGTTGATTTAGATGGCAACTGGGCTGCTCTATATAACGAAGCAAAATGGCAAATTTACCTCACTATATAAGCTATTGCCCCTCAGATTTACACAGGGGCTGCTCTATATTATGCTGCAAAATGGCAAATTAACCTCACAATATAAGCTATTGCAGCTCTATATAAATAAAAATAAATAAATAAAAAAAGGGCCTGTAGAAGCTTATTTAGTATAACAGATAGGGTGACATGTGCTGGTTTGGGATGCCCATATGGGCTAGTGTTTTGGCAGCAGTACAAAAACCAATGCAAAATGCAATAGCTTAATAAAGCTGATGCTGATCAACGCTTATTTAGTATAACAGATGGGGTGCAACATGCAGGTTTGGGATGCCCTGCGGCCTGGTGTATTTAAAGCAGACCAAAACAAATTCAAAATGCAATAACTTAATAAAGCTGAGGCTGTAGATGCTTATTTAGTATAAACAGGTGCAAGGTGCAGCTTTGGGGTGCCCTGCGGCCTGGTTAAATGAAAGCAGTCAAAAAGGAAGTGCAAACTGAAGTAGCTTAATGAAGCTGATGCTGATCAACGCTTATGTTGTATACCAGATAGGGTGCAAGGTGCAGCTTTGGGGTGCCCTGCGGCCTGGTTTATTAAAATCAGTCAAAAACAAGTGCAAACTGAAGTAGCCTGATCAACGCTTATGTTGTATAACAGATAGGTTTAAAATAGCATGTGCCTTGGGATGCCCGTGTGGCCTGTTATATTTCAAGCTGAACAAAAAGTAACAATAATCCAAGTATGAGACATCATTTTGACCTTCTTCACAGCGCCATACTTTGAAAAAAAAAAATTAATTTCATGCCGATCAATCCAAAGGTCAATGCCCCTAACAAAAATAGTGTTTAGGATAAGTTTTCCTTCTGGAAGGACGTAACCTTTAGTTTACATGCTTGGGGTAGGTTATCTTACAAATTGGGATACCCCAGGCAGCAGTGTCATTGAAAGAGACAGATTGTAATGCAGGCCATACGCAAGCAGAGAAACTCAGGCTGCAACAGGCCTATTTAGTTTACATGGTTGGGGTAGGTTATCTTACAAATTGGGATACCCCACTGTATATGAAACCGAATATAAATGCACACCCAAAAGTGGACACTCAGCCTCCAAGAGGCCTGCTTAGTTTAAATAAGAGAGCTGCTTAGTATGGTAGGTAGGTTATGTTATGTTACAGAATGGGATGCCCCAAGCAGACTTGAGATCAGTATATATGCACACAGCAGCAGTGTGTTAGCAGGCTCATACAGGCCAAATTTCTTTAAATAAATGTGCAGCTTACAGTAAATGCAGAGGCTAATGGTATGTTACAGAATGGGATGCCCCAAAGCTGACTTGAGATCAGTATATATGCACACAGCAGCAGTGTGTTAGCAGGCTCATACAGGCCAAATTTCTTTAAATAACTGTGCAGCTTACAGTAAATGCAGAGGCTAATGGTATGTTACAGAATGGGATGCCCCAAAGCTGACTTGAGATCAGTATATATGCACACAGCAGCAGTGTGTTAGCAGGCTCATACAGGCCAAATTTCTTTAAATAACTGTGCAGCTTACAGTAAATGCAGAGGCTAATGGTATGTTACAGAATGGGATGTCCCAAAAACCAGAGAGCACCTGGCAGGCAGCAGTAAGACTATGCACAGCAAAAGTGTCTTTATCATGCCTAATTTCAATTAGAATAGGTGCAAATGGTTAGGTTCTTAAATAGAGGCTGGTGTAGTCACAGAATGGGATGCCCTAAAAACCAGCAGTAAGTACACCTGGCAGGGACAAGTTGTGCTATGCCCAGCAAAAGTGTCTTTATCAGGCCTAATTTCAAATATGATAAGAGCAAATGCTTATATGGTCTTAAACAGAGGCTGCTGTAGTCACAGAATGGGATGCCCCAACAGGAATCGACCTGGCAGGGTCCAGTAGTGCTTTGGCCAGCAAAAGTGTCTTTATCAGGCCTAATTTCAAATATGATAAGAGCAAATGCTTATATGGTCTTAAACAGAGGCTGCTGTAGTCACAGAATGGGATGCCCTGGGCAGGAATCGACCTGGCAGGGTCCAGTAGTGCTTTGGCCAGCAAAAGTGTCTTTATCAGGCTAATTTCAAATATGATAAGAGCAAATGCTTATATGGTCTTAAACAGAGGCTGCTGTAGTCACAGAATGGGATGCCCTGGGCAGGAATCGACCTGGCAGGGTCCAGTAGTGCTTTGGCCAGCAAAAGTGTCTTTATCAGGCCTAATTTCAAATATGATAAGAGCAAATGCTTATATGGTCTTAAACAGAGGCTGCTGTAGTCACAGAATGGGATGCCCTGGGCAGGAATGGACCTGGCAGGGTCCAGTAGTGCTTTGGCCAGCAAAAGTGTCTTTATCAGGCCTAATTTCAAATATGATAAGAGCAAATGCTTATATGGTCTTAAACAGAGGCTGCTGTAGTCACAGAATGGGATGCCCCGGGCAGGAATGGACCTGGCAGGGTCCAGTAGTGCTTTGGCCAGCAAAAGTGTCTTTATCAGGCTAATTTCAAATATGATAAGAGCAAATGCTTATATGGTCTTAAACAGAGGCTGCTGTAGTCACAGAATGGGATGCCCTGGGCAGGAATGGACCTGGCAGGGTCCAGTAGTGCTTTGGCCAGCAAAAGTGTCTTTATCAGGCCTAATTTCAAATATGATAAGAGCAAATGCTTATATGGTCTTAAACAGAGGCTGCTTTAGTCACAGAATGGGATGCCCTGGGCAGGAATGGACCTGGCAGGGTCCAGTAGTGCTTTGGCCAGCAAAAGTGTCTTTATCAGGCCTAATTTCAAATATGATAAGAGCAAATGCTTATATGGTCTTAAACAGAGGCTGCTGTAGTCACAGAATGGGATGCCCCGGGCAGGAATGGACCTGGCAGGGTCCAGTAGTGCTTTGGCCAGCAAAAGTGTCTTTATCAGGCCTAATTTCAAATATGATAAGAGCAAATGCTTATATGGTCTTAAACAGAGGCTGCTGTAGTCACAGAATGGGATGCCCCGGGCAGGGATGGACCTGGCAGGGTCCAGTAGTGCTTTGGCCAGCAAAAGTGTCTTTATCAGGCCTAATTTCAAATATGATAAGAGCAAATGCTTATATGGTCTTAAACAGAGGCTGCTGTAGTCACAGAATGGGATGCCCTGGGCAGGAATGGACCTGGCAGGGTCCAGTAGTGCTTTGGCCAGCAAAAGTGTCTTTATCAGGCCTAATTTCAAATATGATAAGAGCAAATGCTTATATGGTCTTAAACAGAGGCTGCTTTAGTCACAGAATGGGATGCCCTGGGCAGGAATGGACCTGGCAGGGTCCAGTAGTGCTTTGGCCAGCAAAAGTGTCTTTATCAGGCTAATTTCAAATATGATAAGAGCAAATGCTTATATGGTCTTAAACAGAGGCTGCTGTAGTCACAGAATGGGATGCCCTGGGCAGGAATGGACCTGGCAGGGTCCAGTAGTGCTTTGGCCAGCAAAAGTGTCTTTATCAGGCCTAATTTCAAATATGATAAGAGCAAATGCTTATATGGTCTTAAACAGAGGCTGCTGTAGTCACAGAATGGGATGCCCCAACAGGAATCGACCTGGCAGGGTCCAGTAGTGCTTTGGCCAGCAAAAGTGTCTTTATCAGGCCTAATTTCAAATATGATAAGAGCAAATGCTTATATGGTCTTAAACAGAGGCTGCTGTAGTCACAGAATGGGATGCCCTGGGCAGGAATGGACCTGGCAGGGTCCAGTAGTGCTTTGGCCAGCAAAAGTGTCTTTATCAGGCTAATTTCAAATATGATAAGAGCAAATGCTTATATGGTCTTAAACAGAGGCTGCTGTAGTCACAGAATGGGATGCCCTGGGCAGGAATCGACCTGGCAGGGTCCAGTAGTGCTTTGGCCAGCAAAAGTGTCTTTATCAGGCCTAATTTCAAATATGATAAGAGCAAATGCTTATATGGTCTTAAACAGAGGCTGCTTTAGTCACAGAATGGGATGCCCTGGGCAGGAATGGACCTGGCAGGGTCCAGTAGTGCTTTGGCCAGCAAAAGTGTCTTTATCAGGCCTAATTTCAAATATGATAAGAGCAAATGCTTATATGGTCTTAAACAGAGGCTGCTTTAGTCACAGAATGGGATGCCCTGGGCAGGAATGGACCTGGCAGGGTCCAGTAGTGCTTTGGCCAGCAAAAGTGTCTTTATCAGGCCTAATTTCAAATATGATAAGAGCAAATGCTTATATGGTCTTAAACAGAGGCTGCTGTAGTCACAGAATGGGATGCCCCGGGCAGGAATGGACCTGGCAGGGTCCAGTAGTGCTTTGGCCAGCAAAAGTGTCTTTATCAGGCCTAATTTCAAATATGATAAGAGCAAATGCTTATATGGTCTTAAACAGAGGCTGCTTTAGTCACAGAATGGGATGCCCTGGGCAGGAATGGACCTGGCAGGGTCCAGTAGTGCTTTGGCCAGCAAAAGTGTCTTTATCAGGCCTAATTTCAAATATGATAAGAGCAAATGCTTATATGGTCTTAAACAGAGGCTGCTGTAGTCACAGAATGGGATGCCCCGGGCAGGAATGGACCTGGCAGGGTCCAGTAGTGCTTTGGCCAGCAAAAGTGTCTTTATCAGGCCTAATTTCAAATATGATAAGAGCAAATGCTTATATGGTCTTAAACAGAGGCTGCTGTAGTCACAGAATGGGATGCCCCGGGCAGGGATGGACCTGGCAGGGTCCAGTAGTGCTTTGGCCAGCAAAAGTGTCTTTATCAGGCCTAATTTCAAATATGATAAGAGCAAATGCTTATATGGTCTTAAACAGAGGCTGCTGTAGTCACAGAATGGGATGCCCTGGGCAGGAATGGACCTGGCAGGGTCCAGTAGTGCTTTGGCCAGCAAAAGTGTCTTTATCAGGCCTAATTTCAAATATGATAAGAGCAAATGCTTATATGGTCTTAAACAGAGGCTGCTGTAGTCACAGAATGGGATGCCCCGGGCAGGAATGGACCTGGCAGGGTCCAGTAGTGCTTTGGCCAGCAAAAGTGTCTTTATCAGGCTAATTTCAAATATGATAAGAGCAAATGCTTATATGGTCTTAAACAGAGGCTGCTGTAGTCACAGAATGGGATGCCCTGGGCAGGAATGGACCTGGCAGGGTCCAGTAGTGCTTTGGCCAGCAAAAGTGTCTTTATCAGGCCTAATTTCAAATATGATAAGAGCAAATGCTTATATGGTCTTAAACAGAGGCTGCTTTAGTCACAGAATGGGATGCCCTGGGCAGGAATGGACCTGGCAGGGTCCAGTAGTGCTTTGGCCAGCAAAAGTGTCTTTATCAGGCCTAATTTCAAATATGATAAGAGCAAATGCTTATATGGTCTTAAACAGAGGCTGCTGTAGTCACAGAATGGGATGCCCTGGGCAGGAATGGACCTGGCAGGGTCCAGTAGTGCTTTGGCCAGCAAAAGTGTCTTTATCAGGCCTAATTTCAAATATGATAAGAGCAAATGCTTATATGGTCTTAAACAGAGGCTGCTGTAGTCACAGAATGGGATGCCCTGGGCAGGAATGGACCTGGCAGGGTCCAGTAGTGCTTTAACCAGCAAAAGTGTCTTTATCAGGCTAATTTCAAATATGATAAGAGCAAATGCTTATATGGTCTTAAACAGAGGCTGCTGTAGTCACAGAATGGGATGCCCCAACAGGAATCGACCTGGCAGGGTCCAGTAGTGCTTTGGCCAGCAAAAGTGTCTTTATCAGGCCTAATTTCAAATATGATAAGAGCAAATGCTTATATGGTCTTAAACAGAGGCTGCTGTAGTCACAGAATGGGATGCCCCAACAGGAATGGACCTGGCAGGGTCCAGTAGTGCTTTGGCCAGCAAAAGTGTCTTTATCAGGCTAATTTCAAATATGATAAGAGCAAATGCTTATATGGTCTTAAACAGAGGCTGCTGTAGTCACAGAATGGGATGCCCTGGGCAGGAATGGACCTGGCAGGGTCCAGTAGTGCTTTGGCCAGCAAAAGTGTCTTTATCAGGCTAATTTCAAATATGATAAGAGCAAATGCTTATATGGTCTTAAACAGAGGCTGCTGTAGTCACAGAATGGGATGCCCTGGGCAGGAATGGACCTGGCAGGGTCCAGTAGTGCTTTGGCCAGCAAAAGTGTCTTTATCAGGCCTAATTTCAAATATGATAAGAGCAAATGCTTATATGGTCTTAAACAGAGGCTGCTTTAGTCACAGAATGGGATGCCCTGGGCAGGAATGGACCTGGCAGGGTCCAGTAGTGCTTTGGCCAGCAAAAGTGTCTTTATCAGGCCTAATTTCAAATATGATAAGAGCAAATGCTTATATGGTCTTAAACAGAGGCTGCTGTAGTCACAGAATGGGATGCCCTGGGCAGGAATGGACCTGGCAGGGTCCAGTAGTGCTTTGGCCAGCAAAAGTGTCTTTATCAGGCTAATTTCAAATATGATAAGAGCAAATGCTTATATGGTCTTAAACAGAGGCTGCTGTAGTCACAGAATGGGATGCCCTGGGCAGGAATGGACCTGGCAGGGTCCAGTAGTGCTTTGGCCAGCAAAAGTGTCTTTATCAGGCCTAATTTCAAATATGATAAGAGCAAATGCTTATATGGTCTTAAACAGAGGCTGCTTTAGTCACAGAATGGGATGCCTCACAGCAGACTTAAGATCAGTTCAGTATATATGCACAGTTAGTTACTATAAGCAGCCTGAAAACGCTAACAAAGGCTGGATGAAAAAAAAAAAATCTCCCTGTCAGCCAGCTCCGTTTTTCCTACCTTTCCCTGGCTTTCTGTCTGTCTCCTGTCTGTCTCCTGTCTGTCTCCTGTCTGTCTCCTGCCTGTCTCCTGCCTGTCTCCTGCCTGTCTCCTGCCTGTCTCCTGCCTGTCTCCTGCCTGTCTCCTGCCTGTCTCCTGCCTGTCTCCAGCCTGTCTCCAGCCTGTCTCCAGCCTGTCTCCAGCCTGTCTCCAGCCTGTCTCCAGCCTGTCTCCAGCCTGTCTCCAGCCTGTCCCTGTCTGTCCCTGTCTCCAGCCTGTCTAACTGCCTCAGCTACACAGCGTTCTGTCTGTCACGAATGCAATAGAGAAATGAGGAAAAGCAAGATGGCCGCCGTTAAATACCGCTGTGTGACGTCACCGGGCTTGCTGGCTGCTGATAGGCTGCATGTGACTGCCCCAGCTTGCACTGGCGCGGGATACATGTCCAGACATGTCCCGTCCGCCATCTTAGAATGCCTGTAAATGTAAATGAATGGATGTTAAAGGAAAACTTCGAGTGATCGAATCGCGGGGAAATTCGGATTCGATCCGAATCGAATTTTTCCTGAAATTCGGATCGAATCCGGGTTCGTCCGGATCGATTCGCTCATCCCTAGTCGCTATCATGCGCACCCATACATTGCGGAACCTGTCAAATAGCGACTCGTAACCTTGTATTCAACATTACGCCACAGCGACTGAGTTGCTGTCAACAACCGAACAATGGCCAAGCACAGCGACTACTAGCGGGCGCTGTGAAAATACCGCTACAGTCGCTCAACTGTCGCTACCTGCCGCTATTAATGAATAGGCCTCTTTGTCCTACATTTCACCCCCAAAATCATCGGTACATGTGACGGCACATTTTTACAGTTCAGGTAAATTCATTTTACAGTGAAGTAATGACATTTTTAAAGTTTGGAAATAACAGCAACCTATGTGCTATGCTAAAGATTCCCCCAATTTTCCTGTATAGCCCATAGAGTTCCATTGTTTCCAAACTTAAAAACAAATATACTTACCTAATTGAAAATATTATGTGTCTAACCTGTAAAAATGCCCCCTCATCAGGAACAGGTAATTTTGTGGGGAGAAAAAAAAAAAAGGTAGAAAAAAACATTTCTTTCTGCACTTTTTTGCTCCTAAAAGCTGAAAAGCTCACGGGATGCAGGTTACAATCCACACCACAACGCACACTGCAGGTCACACTGGCTTCACCAAATAATTAGAATGATCCCCAATGTCAGATCTTTAACATGGCCTTGACTGTATAGTTAGGCCCTTATTTAACAAGGGATAGCGACAGGTAGCGACTGGTGAGCGGCCGGTAATGACGGGCCCCGCCACGAGAACGCCGGCTCCCCTCCGCAATCACACATTTATCAAGCCAATCCTGCTTAGCGAATGAGATAGCGCCATATAGCGACTCATTCATCATTATTCCAGCCTCAGCCCACAGCGCCAGCGTCCGACCTTGAACAGCGACAGGTATGACCTCTCGCTACCTGGCGCTCGCCAATGCATTTCAATGGAACAATCTTTAAATATTCATAATTAATTGTTATTAATTTTTTTTTTAAATGTGAAAAATTCTGTGACCACTTCTGCCATTTTAGATAATTTTTTTAAGGTAAAAAAAATAAAAGAAAAATGTACAGAATTGATATTACAGGTCTGATAATGTATTTGTATTACAAAAATATTTAAAAAACTTGTTTTTTTTGGTTTCCAAAAATATGGTTGTTTGGGGGTTAAAAAACTACTTTTAACCCATCGCCGCCAGCGCTCTGGGGTTTAAACATGCATTTTACAGCGCGAGAATTTTTTGAGTGTGATTTGTTAATGAATATGGTGGGAGCCGGTCGCTCTGACCAGTCGCTATCATACGCTCCCATACAGCGCGGAACCTGTCAAAAAGCGACTCCTCGCCCAATATTCAACATTACGGCAAACCGACTGAGTCGCTATCAACTACCGAACAACGGCCAAGCACAGCGACTACTAGCGGGCGCTCTGAAAATGCCGCTACAGTCACTCAACTGTCGCTACCTGCCGCTGTTAATGAATCGGCCTCTTAATATCTACTGAAAAGTATACAACAAACCCCAGAACAATACGGTAGTTTTCAAATTCTTCTATTTTAAAAATATATTGCATATATCTATATTTTAAAAATATTGCATCAGCCCAAAAAAACCTTATCTTCAGTTCAGTCTATTACAGCAAACGAAATACAATCAATGCACATGGTTTTATAATGAATTTGATGAGGGTATACATGTGTCCTTATACTTTTGGCCTTTTACTGGATTTTGGAGCATATAATAAATGTTCTACCTGAGATGGGACCTGCAAAGGAAAAAAAAAGAAGAAGAAGAAGAAATGACAACATAAATATGACATTATAATATATCATTTTATTATTGTAATATACAGCATATATAAGCAATATCACAATATATTTTCTAACAAAAAAATAATGTACGTTATGGCAACATAAGAATAATAATTTAAAGTTTTTGCTAATTGTAATATACAGTTAGAAATACCACAATATAACTAAAAGAATACCGCAAACACCATGGTATAAAAATAAGGATTATACTAATAAAAATCATTCGATCATTGTAATATATGCAAAAAAGCCACAATATATTTTGGACTAAGAAAAATTATGTAAGCTAAATAATAATAATAACAACAACAAATAATATACAATATATGTAAGAATTATCTATGCCATGGCAACATAATATTAATCATTATCATAATAATAATAATAATAAGCACTGGGTGGGGGGTCCTGATTGCATTTACAGCTATGGCAGCACAATAAGTAACCTCACCGACCATGCTGTACAGGTTCTCTGTAAGGGAGAACAAAGGGGGGTGGGAGCAGCTCAGTCACTATTATTTATACAAAATTATTATTATTAGTTCCCAGGCCCTGAATAATAATACAAATTTTGTATAAATAATAGTGATTGAGCTGCTCCCACACCCTTTTATTCATTTGAATTGCCATGAGCACAAGCAGGGAGGAATTCAGTCAATATGGATTTCTCCCTGTGAAGTGTTCTAAAAGGGAGGCTGGCTGCTTCCCAGGTGAATAGCTCTCAGATATTGGTCTGCATTGCATGTCCCAACTTTGGGGACTCAGAATTAAGAGTAGGGACCACACTAAACACAGAGTGCCTTGCCGGGGCAGTGTGGCTTCCACATGTATCTGCAGATATATGCAACCAAATCTCTGTCTTTCTACATAGCTAGACATGTTTGTTGCTTGATATTTAGTTGATGAGAGGGTTAAATTAGTTCCCAGGCCCTGAATAATAATAATAATTTTGTATAAATAATAGTGATTGAGCTGCTCCCACCCCCCTTTATTCCTCTGTAAGGGAGACCCAGCTGTGGAAGAGGTGAGTATTGGTATGCCTAGTATCAGGCTTGCTGGCCCTCAATGCACAGTGGGGGATTCTGTATCCAAATGCCCTATTGCCAAGGAAAGGACCTCTTGCATAATATCCAAATAGTATACAAATATATTACAGCAAAACAAAACCCAAAGCGCCCAGCCCTGGAGTCTAAAAGATGCCTCTGGCTTACCCCTGGGGCATCCCAAATTGTGATGCTGTGTGAACCCCCCTGGGTTTGCCCTGGGTTCCATGGCAAGGTTAACATTGGTGGCCGAATCCCCAGCATCTCTAGCCATTCTTATAGGCCAGGGGCTGGAGCTTGCGCCAATCTAAAGGGGATGCATCTGTTCCTGCCTACAATCCTGAGCTCTAATCTAAACACAGCCACATTGCTGATCATTAATATGCACGGCATACGATGGATGAGAGCCTGTCTATGCATCATTGGATTAACGGTCATGTAAGATTTACTGGGGATCCAAAGGGTTTTACACAGCAGGGCATCCCAAACTGGAATGCCCCCAGGGCAAGAAACAAAGCCAGGGATAGTCCAAATCCCAGGTTTCGTTCTGCTTTAAGAAGGCTGTTTTCCCTAACTTAAGGCACAATTTTTCAAATGTTTGGTGGTGCAATTTGCAGGTGTTTGGTTGCCTCTGTGCCTTTCCTGAGTGCGGTTGGCCCCACGCCACCAGTATAGAGGACCTCTTGCATAATATACAAATATTATACAAATATTTAAAATTACAGCGAAATGAAACCCAAAGTGCCCAGCTCTGAAGTCTAAAAGATGCCTCTGGCTTTCCTCCGGGACATCCCAAATTGTGATGCCATGCTGTGTAAACCCCCCCCCCCCCGGGTCGCCCTGGGTTCCATGGCATCCAGCCATTTAGATAGGCCAGGGGCAGGAACTTGTCCCAATCTAAAGGGAACCAGGGATGCATGTGTTCTTGCCCACAATCCTGAGCTCTAATCTAAACACAGCCACATAGCTGTTCATTAATATGCACGGCATACAGTGGACGAGAGCCTGCCCATGCATCATTGGATTAACGGTCGTGTAAGATTTACTGGGGATCCAAAGGGTTTTACACAGCAGGGCATCCCAAATTGGAATGCACCCAGGGCAAGGAACAAAGCTTGGGGATTTTGGGTTTTGTTCCACTTTAAGAAGACCGTTTTCGATAACTTAAGGCACAATTTTCCATATATTTGGTGGTGCAATTTGCAGGTGTTTGGTTGCCTCTGTGGCTTTCCTGAGCGCTGTTGGCCCCATGCCACCAGTATTAGGAAAGAATAGAGGACCTAACAAAGCTGGGGATAGTCCAAATCCCAGGTTTTGTTCCGCTTTAAGAAGGCCGTTTTCCCTCTAGAATGAATTATTTTTAGATATAAGGGGTCTAACTTGAGGCACACTCTTCCAAATGTTTGGTGGTACATTTTGCAGATGTTTGGTTGCCTCTGTGTCTTTCCCGAGCGGTGTTGGCCGAGTCTCTCTCTTTCATACAATGCCGTCCTGCCCCATTACTGACCTTATATATATAGTAACCGATATTCAATAAATCTCCTCCTTGTGGTTTCTTTCTCCGACGCTCTTTTTGCATCAGGCTGACCAGAACCTCGTTGCTCGCAGCTCCATCACGACCCTCATTAGGGTCCTCCAAGACGATCTGGAACTGTGGGTTAGTCCAAAATGTGGCTGCTCACAAAAAACGACAAAATAAAACATAAAGTGAGTTTTATTCCAGTTCTGTGAATTTATTGAAGATTGGTAAGTGACATCAGAAAATCTTGTCTTACGGTTGCCTTTGCATCCCCCCGCTGTCACACCACTGGTCCACCTTCCATTAAATCCGGTCACACACCACTTGTGTTGGTCATCAGAGCAGACATTGTCCAAGTTAAGGTGGCAGATCTCCACCCGATAGAACTCCACAAGGAAGGAGGAGAATGGCATCCTGCAGGAAAGGGAGAACGCTCATTCCTATTCATTTTGAACTTTCTGTAATGGAAAACTCACCTATTGTAGCTCCTGCATCACCTGTTCATGCGACTGGCCACCAACCAACTCTCATTCCAATTCATTCTGTTCTCAACTCCAAGAACATTCCATAAAGGAAAACTCAAACTTTATGTTTAAGACTCTAGAATGGAAATTGCTGTAGCCCAGGCAAGTGTGCTCTACTCACCTATTGCAGCTCCTGCATCACCTGCTGTTCCACGCGACTCATTTCAATCCCTTTAATTTTAAATTCTAAGAAGATTCTGTTAAAGAATACATATGGAAACCTGTGGAAAATTTCACAAAGGCAACCATTAGGGCCCACAGCCAAGACCCCAGTACAAAGCCCAGCTGCTAAGGGGGCTCCAGCCCGAGAGCCCTGACCTGCTGGTTAGATCTACTGGCTGGCACACTATTTTGTGCTGGGTATTTTTAAAATGGACCAAAACCCAGGATTTTGACTATCCTGGGTTTTGGTCCTTGCCCCGCTGTGTGAAACTCCCTAGGCCGCCCAAACAAACGTACCTCTTACCGGTCCTACGATGCATGCGTGGCTGCTCATCCAATTCGTGCGTTTGGATCAGCTCAAGCCTAATATAATATGTGTGGATCCGAGCACACTGAAGGCCGCATCCCCCACTTCCCTGGGAGTGGGCATTCACAAATGCCCTGGCGGGGGCACACACCCTGCTAGAGGGATAGCGGGGACGCTGCTGCTCGCACATGCAACGCTGGACCAGGAAAGAAGGGGAGTTTATGGGCGACCTGGCTTCCGCTACTGGCCACCACCACAGACAAGACGATCAGACGCAAGAAGCGGTGGACAGTGTGTGGTTCGGACACACTGTGTTCCAGAATGGAGCACAACATGTCGTCCACCACCAATCATGGAAAAGTATTGCAGAGTCTCTATTTATCGCCTGCCCGCTACCCTCACCACGTGCCTGCTGCTCATACAGGGAGTGGCACCGGCGCAGAAGGTCATGTTGACACGGCGGCAGGGTTTTCATAAAAAAAAAAATTGCAGTGGCACCTAGAAGCAGAAACTTGTCACTGACTTCTGACACTCCCCATGATTCCCCTAGCAGTAGACCACCAATTATAGGGCTTGACTGGTGGTCTATAATTCTACCCCCCAGTGTAGCCACAATTACTGGCTTGAAATGTCAAAAATGAATGAAAACTTTAAAATATAAAAAATACAAACACATTGCCATGACTTTCTGGGCAACCCCAGCCCTGCCCTCCTTGTAGGTGCGCCCCTGTGACATACATATATATATATATGTCACAGTTAAATGCAAAGGCGACTTAACCTGTAATCAGTTACCAAGATAATTGTTCAGCAAATATGAGAACTCACCAGGTTTCTCCATCGTCACACCGGATGTTCAACCCAGCTTTAACTTCTGATTCCACCTCGCCCCATTCCGGAGCGCTGCGGGAGGTAAGCACAATGAATAATTCTGTTGAGCTTCCAAAATGTATCAATCAAATCCTAAACTAAAAAAAATGATGACCATTCTAGGTATCAGTGGTGTAGCTAGGGGGGTGCAGGGGGGGGGCACCTGACCCGGGGGCAGCAAATCAAGAGGGTGCCAAAGGGGGGGCCTGAGAACAGGTGGGGGGCAACATTTCGAATCTTTGCCCCGGGTGCCAGTATGCCTAGCTACTCCTCTGCCAAGTATAATCAAGTTGCTGGTATGTGTAATTAGATACAAACCCCAAAAAAACTCATAGAAGACGCTATAGTTATGGTTTAATACATAATCCATTTAGCTATTATGGGGTGGGGCAATAGTAGGCCAGCTGGGTTAGCCAACAGACCTCTTAAAGTGGAACAAAACCTAGGAATTTGACTTTCCTGGGTTTTGGTTCTTTCCCCCGGGTGAGAAAAAAAAATTGGAATGTAGAGAAAGAATGAAAGAGGCAGAATAAAAGAAACAAAAGAATGAGAAAGAGTGTAAAGAGAAAAAAGAGAGAGAGAGAGAGAAAGAAAAAGAAAGAAAGAAAGATAGAAAGAAAGAAAGAAAGAAAGATAGAGAGAAAAAAAGAAAAAGAAAATAGAAAGAAACAGCGTGAAGTTGCAAAAGAAGGAATATATGTTAAGAAGCTGAAAAAAGTGAGGCAGACAGGAGGAACATGACCAGCTAAAGATGAGAGGAAACAACATTAAAAGGAGGGAGGATATGGATGAAGAAGAAAATGGAAGGATCATTAAATAAAAGAGAAGGAAAGGAAAAGCTAAAAGTAGAAATATAAATTAATGTGAAAAAAATTAAAGAGAGATGGGGGAATTTTGAAAAAGAGAGGCTGCTGGTCTAGTTGAGAGCCCCGGCACCCCCCTCACAGAGAGGTTGGTATGGCGCTCTGTGCGACCACACACCTTGCACACCCCAAAGGCCGGCCAGGTGTCCAGTCTAAGGGAAACCCTCTCGCCCTGCCACCCCTGAGACGGGTCAGGGGGATTACCACAAAAAATACTCAACTTTTTCCGTGGCTTCAAGTAAATTGGTTGACAAGACATCACACAGAACAGGGGAACTGCTCCTTGCAGCAGATCCAAGATGGCTGCATCCAGCACAGGAATCGCCAGTGGATCCTGGGAGAGGTAAGGAGTTTATTTTGTTGTAACCCCCCCTGCTTTGCCTCAGGGTCAGGGCGTTACACATAGACTGGACATCCTCTTTATTGGGGAACAACCACCAGGAATTTCACTAGCCATGTGATTGACCCTGGCTCAAAACACCGTCCATCCATCTATTCATCCATAGCATATGTTATGTCTTCCTCAGATGTTTGATGGTCTCCTCATGTAATGTTGGGCATTTGGCTTTAGCTACATTTCATAGGCCAGAACCTAACAATTATTCCTCCATACCTCCAAGACATGAACAGCGTTCAGATTCTGGTCCTCCAAAATTCTGTATTTTTGGAACTTACTTATCACTCCAGGCGCCGTTCCACTCTTTATAGCCCCAGGGGTTTCTCACTCTGACAATCTGAACTGTGTCCCCTCGATAGACGATCTGAAAAAAGGACAAACAGGATAGTGGAGGTCAATGCATTGTTTTATTTTACTGTATTGTATTATTTCAATTTCAGACCACCTAACACTTGGCGTAGTGAGCAGGATTGGCACTGTCTGGCCTTAAATGGTCCACCCACCCCCCCGATTGTCTCAATTTAGGATGCGTCTAGAAATGCCCAAAAATTGGGCATTATACTCTTCCATTCTTGTTTCTGGAGACGCAGTAGCCTCACTAAATGTCCCTTGTTACTGCCAGTGGCCTGAACCAATCCCACAGGTGAGCAGGATAGGATAGGCATTGGCCCAAAATGGTCGACCACCCCCTGGCTGTCTCAATTTAGGATGCCTAACCAAAATTAGGCATCTAGAAATGCCCAAAAATTGGCATTATACTCTTCCTTTCTCGTTTCTGGAGACGCGGTAGCATCACTTTTACTGCCCCATGTTACTGCCAGTGGCCTGAACCAACCCCACTGGTGAGCAGGATAGGCATAGGCCCAAAATGGTCCACAGGGCTGTTCTACTCCGCAGCCAATAGAATTTGAGACGTCCGAGATGATGTGTGTGACTGCCAGAGCCCAGTACGGTCTAACTACCACTGGCCACCGCCTGTGAAATTTGGCACTTGACTGGGTGCAGGAGAAATAATGTCTGATTTTGGTTGTTTCTAGAGGCAAGTATTCCAAATGAGAATATACAGGAGATGGGGAATGTGATGGACTCAGATGGCATCTGATTGGATAGGTTCATTTTCCCCGTATCCCCAGAGAAAAACTGCACTGCCAGAGACAGAGAATAGGGTTCATCAGGTGGGGGTGCATGTGCCATGCATGCCCAGTTTGTGAAGCCTTTTGGCATACCTCCCAAGTGTCCTTGATTTGGAGGGACTGTCCCTCTTTTTAGTCCATGTCCCCCTCTCCCTTGTTGTTCTCATTTGTCCCTATTTGAGGTGTAACATGCAGATCTTCATCAATAAATGATTAAATTGGTTATTTAAAGTGTTTATATTGTTGTAACTGTTACATCCTATATATTGTTGTAACTGTTACATCCTATCTCCTATCCATCCCTCAATGAGGAGGCGTGGCTTAATTTAACAACTGTCCCTCTTTTCCACCCTGAAAAGTTGGGAGGTATGCCTTTGGCCATGAAAGGGGGAATTCAGGCAATGTTTCTCTGTACCTGCATCTCTGTTTCTATGTTCCATTCCTATGTTATTGTAACTTTAGTTAACTGTTGTGTTTTTTTTTTGGCACTGTGTATATGTCAAAAAGAATTTCTTGTTCATCTCACGATGTACTTGGCGAACAATAAATTGAATTGAATTGAAAAAGGGAGCAAGGAGCTCACCTGAAGCCTGTCCCATGTGTCTCTCATCGATTTCCAGCAGCGAGTTGTAGATGGTAAACAGAGTTTCGCACCTCCTTTTAATTCTATTCCTCCATGAGCACCTCCAAATGTGGCTGTACAGCTAGTCCTGTTCCTCAGCTCTCCCAGCATAAGCAAACACGGCAAGCAACAGTGGTCACACTTGCCAACAGCGATCGCTAATAGCGATGAAAGCCAGGGACAGACTGCGTTACGAGTGGAAAAGAGGAGCAAATTTTGGAGAGCTGCTACAGCAAGCTTTAGGGCCGTACCAGAGATCCAAGAATCGACCAGTTTGCCTGGATTCCAGTATCCAGTGTTTTTTTTTATACTTTATATTTCTCTGGTGGGCCCCAAGATCGGTTCCCTCAGCTGGCAGGCCCCAAGATCGGTTCCCTCAGCTGGCAGGCCCCAAGACCGGTTCCCTCCGGTGGCGGGCCCCAAGACCGGTTCCCTCCCGCGGCGGCCCCAAGACCGGTTCCCTCCCGCGGCGGGCCCCAAGACCGGTTCCCTCCGGTGGCGGGCCCCAAGACCGGTTCCCTCCCGCGGCGGGCCCCAAGACCGGTTCCCTCCCGCGGCGGGCCCCAAGACCGGTTCCCTCCCGCGGCGGGCCCCAAGACCGGTTCCCTCCCGCGTCGGGCCCCAAGACCGGTTCCCTCCCACGGCGGGCCCCAAGACCGGTTCCCTCCCGCGGCGGGCCCCAAGACCGGTTCCCTCCCGCGGCGGGCCCCAAGACCGGTTCCCTCCGGTGGCGGGCCCCAAGACCGGTTCCCTCTACTAGTGGGCCCCAAAATCAATTCCCTCTACTAGTGTGACCCAAGATCAATTCCCTCTACTAGTGTGACCCAATATCAATTCCCTCTACTAGTGTGACCCAAGATCAATTCCCTCTACTAGTGGGCCCCAAGATCAATTCCCTCTGCGGGTGGGCCCCAAGATCAATTCCCTCTACGGGTGGGCCCCAAGATCAATTCCCTCTACTAGTGGGCCCCAAGATCAATTCCCTCTACGAGTGGGCCCCAAGATCAATTCCCTCGGGTGGGCCCCAAGATCAATTCCCTCGGGTGGGCCCCAAGATCAATTCCCTCGGGTGGGCCCCAAGATCAATTCCCTCGGGTGGGCCCCAAGATCAATTCCCTCGGGTGGGCCCCAAGATCAATTCCCTCGGGTGGGCCCCAAGATCAATTCCCTCGGGTGGGCCCCAAGATCAATTCCCTCGGGTGGGCCCCAAGATCAATTCCCTCTACTAGTGGGCCCCAAGATCAATTCCCTCTACTAGTGGGCCCCAAGATCAATTCCCTCTACTAGTGGGCCCCAAGATCAATTCCCTCGGGTGGGCCCCAAGATCAATTCCCTCGGGTGGGCCCCAAGATCAATTCCCTCGGGTGGGCCCCAAGATCAATTCCCTCAGGTGGGCCCCAAGATCAATTCCCTCGGGTGGGCCCCAAGATCAATTCCCTCGGGTGGGCTCCAAGATCAATTCCCTCGGGTGGGCCCCAAGATTTTGGAAGCACAGGGAGCCATCTGCAGCACACTAATGTTTTCTTACCTCCTCTGCCCCGGTCAGAGTGTACGCGTGATTCTTTACTATATTGGTGCTCACGACAATCTCTCCCGATCCGGAGTCCGATTTCTGTCATATACAAGAAAAGGAGACAATATTACATTTATAAGGTGACAAACCAGAAACAGCATCATTGTTAATGTGGACCAAAACCAAGGTTTGTACTATCCTGGGTTTTGCCGCGCTGTGTGAAACCCCCCAGATCGCCGAAACCAACTCACCTCTTTCTGGTCCTAAGGCGCATGCACAGCCGCTCGTCCAATCAGCATGCTCGGATCAGCTGACAACACGTCGTCTAAGGCGAGCGTCTCTGAGCGCTCTGATGGCCACATCCCCCGCTACCCTATAACAGCCATTCACAAATGCCCGACACAGGCACGTGCCCTGCTAGAGGGATAGCAAGACCGGGAAAGAAGGTAAGTGTATGGGTGATCTGGAGGGGGGGTCACACAGCAGGGCATCCCGATTTTGATCTGGGGGGGGGGGGAAATTGCTCAGCCCGGGAATCTTATTGGCCGATCGCCATGGGTTTTGGTCCACTTTAAAGTGAATCAGTTAGACCTGGGGCATGGCAATTTGGGATACCTCACAAATTCCCTTATTTTCGCATATACTCACCTTAAAGGGCAGGTCCACTTTCGAATGAATTTTTGAAAGTGTATATTTTTGTGGGCCAAAATGATGTCCTCAATGTGCTCAGCTGATCTAAGTTTTTGTAACTTTTTTTCTTATGTTAGAAAATGTGCGTTTTGTAGAAGCCGTTTTCGCGTTTTGCAATTTGTTGCCATTGGCAACATACACCAAGGCCCTTATTTAAGAAGGGATAGCATCAGGTAGCGCCTGGTTAATGACAGGTAGCGACAGATAGCGACTGGTGAACACCGGACACGGCACGCAATTACACATTTATCAAGCAGAATCTGTTTAGCGTCTGGGATAGCGCCATGTAGAGTCTGATTCATCATTTTCACAGCGTACAGCGCCGGCGTTCAGCCTTGCACAGCGCCAGGTATGACCTCTCGCTACCTGGCGCTCTCCCATACATTTCAATGGACGATCCTTTTCTTCTCTTTAAATGGGTTTTTTTTTTTTTCCAAAAAATTCACAAATAATTCTGTGACCTCTTCTGGCATTGAATAAGCATTTTTTTCATACTTTTTTCATTTTTTATATTTTCCTTCAGAAATGACATTACAGATCTGCCATTAAAGCGTTCATGTTACAATGTTGTTACAATGTAATTCCGTATGTTTTCGCTTTGTTACTAGTGGAAAGATGCTGGAAAACAGACTTTAAACACACCGCCTCCTGCGCTCTGGGCTTCAGAGAAGAATTTTTCAGCGCCTGAGTTTTGTGAGGCTGTTTTTTTGCTGAATATGGTGTGAGTCAGCCACTATGAGCAATCGCTAACATGCGCTCCCATACAGCGCTGTACTGGTCAAATAGCGACTCCTCACAATGTATTCATCATTACTGAACAGCGACTGAATCGCTATAAAGTAGCGACCCACGGCCGAGCACAGTGACTACTAGCGGGCGCTCTGAAATGCCGCTACAGACGCTCATCTGTCGCTACCTGGCGCTAATGATGAATCAGCCTGCAAGTTCGTACAGCAAGAAGAGAGAAGCGAGTCCTGTACACACAGAACACTGCTGCTGGCCATGTGCAAGGTAGAGTGAGCTCCCTCACCTAAGCAGCGGCCATAGCAGCAGTGTTCCGTGTGTACAGGACTCGCTCCTCTCTTCTTGGTGTACAGACTTAGCGTATGTCGCCAATGGCACCAGATTGCAGGTAGTGAAAACCGCTTCCATAAAACACACATAGGAACACAACATAGGAAATAAAAAAAAAAATACTAGATCAGCTCAGCGCCTTGCAGAAATTGTTTTGGCACAACAAAAATAATACGCCTTATAAATTCCATCGAAAGTGGACTTTAATTCTTGATCCCTTTGCTGCGGCAAAGCTTTGCCGCACTTTGCCACACCCCGCAGCTTCCCTACGACATCAGCAAAAATGTGTGTCCAGAGGCCCGCACAAGCAATGTGGGAACGCGTATTGACATGTGTGTATAGGGAAAGCAGAGGGTTTAATACTTCGGGTCATCCTCCCAGGAAATCACCCAGGCCGAGTCTCAGGCTCAGCAAAATGGGTTTTGGTCCTCTTTAAAGTGCACCAAAACCCAGGATTTTTACTATCCTGGGTTTTGGTCCTTTCCCCAGGGGCACCCCGATCGGGGATGCCCCACTGTGTGAAACCCCACAGATCGCCAATGTCAACTCACCTCTTCCCGGTCCTACAGCACATGTGCGTCCACTTGTCCAATCAATCTAAGCCTTCTTCTAAGGCGAGCGGCTCAGATTGCGCTGGCGGCCGGTCCAACGGCGTATGCGCGTGCCACGCCTACACTCCCGCTATCCCTCTAGCAGGGCGCGTGCACACTCCGGCTTGGTGCAGGCACGCACCCTGCTAGAGGGATAGCGGGGATGCGCCCGCGGCTCGCACATGTGCCGTTGGACCAAGAAACAAGGTCGGTGTATGGTGAGACCTGAGGGGGTTTCACATCCCGATTTTGGATTTTTTTCATACCTTAGCCATGGTCCAGTGCCACAACTGCACAAAAAGACACAAAGTTGCATCCCCCAGCTTTGTGCAAGTACCCACCGCCGTACACGTGAATACGCATCTGGCAAACGCACGGAGCTGGGGGATGCTGCTTTGTGTCTTTCTGTGCAGCCGAACAAATAGGCACAGGAAGGACTCAAAGCGCAACCCTGACTTCGTGACTACGCGCCGCCCATTCACTTAAAGCGGACCTTCACCCTGAATAAGAGCCTATCTTATATGTTTCCCCCACCCTGTACATACAGATTGCTCACATTAATCCGGACCTTCACCCTGAATAAGAGCCTATCTTATATGTTTCCCACACCCTGTACATACAGATTGCTTACCTTAATCCGGACCTTCACCCTGAATAAGAGCCTATCTTATATGTTTCCCCCACCCTGTACATACAGGTTGCCCACATTAATCCGGACCTTCACCCTGAATAAGAGCCTATCTTATATGTTTCCCACACCCTGTACATACAGATTGCTCACATTAATCTGGACCTTCACCCTGAATAAGAGCCTATCTTATATGTTTCCCCTTCGCTGTACATACAGATTGCCCACATTATTTCGTACCCATAAAAAGGGCAATTTTACACATAGCAAGACAGTATAATGTGTGCTTTATTAATTTACCAATTTATTGCTGCTGTCCCTTTAATAAAAAAGGGAAAAAAAAAGCGATAAATTGGCAGAAGTGTTACAGGTACCAATGATGTTTGAATTGTCAAAAATGGAAACAATTACACTTGACAAAAGTGTATATGATGATTATATTATATATACATATATACACACACACATACATACATATACACACACTCACACACATACATACATATATACACACACACATACATATATATACACATATTTTATATAATATATAGATACATATATATATACACACATATTTTATATAATATATAGATACACACATACATATATATATATATATATATATACACACACACATACCACATACTTATTCTTATATTTTCATAGACATAGGGTATTGTAAAAGCCAATCAGGAGAAACATGTTTACCCAGTCAAGTACCACTCGTCAAAATACGAAATAACGCAGGATATTTAGGTACACAATATACTGTCTTGCTATGTGTAAAATTGCCCTTTTTATGGGATTGTAGTCTATCAGGTTGATTCAGAGCCCCTTTCTCATCATTTTTTGGCTTGAAAATTTCTGTTCTCTTCCATTTTTCCACCTCATCTGATTCAGCAAAGCCTTTTTTTCTGCAAGAATTCTTATGTGAAATGTTTTCTTTTTTGTGTGATTTTTTGTTTGGTAGTAATACCTCCCAAAAAATGAGAGAGGGGCTCTGAATCAACCCTTATGTGTAATAGGATTTTTTTTTTAATAGAGTGAAATAAATTTCAGATGTTTTAACTCCAATATGATTTGTTATGATGTGGTCAAGTAAATGAAGAGATACTTTGCCTAGGATCCTCAAACAATAGAGTCTGGTGCAACCCCATACTTGTACCAATCGCCCATGTAAAAATTAGGGGGTGTGGTCACAAAAAATAAATTGATTATATATTGAATACAAATTTTTACAATGTGCTGGGGAGGGCAGTGACAAAAGGAGGTGCGCGCAGGTGTGTGATGGGCAAGGGGCCGGGGTCCAGTCTGCTGTGGGGCCCATAGGATTGTAGTTACACCCCTGGGCTCCTCCATACCCCCCTGCGAGTAGTGTAGAGCGGAGAGACTCACCGTGCAGCAGGTGACCAGGGATTTGGCCTTCAGGGCTCTCTGGATGATCTGAAACAAATTGCTTGGTGCGTTTGTAAAGTAAAACAATTCGCCGATGCCGCCAGTAAAGTCCTCCAGGGCTTCCACGGGCAATCCCCCCTTCAGCGCTTCATAGGACCCGTTCACCCTGGCGGAAAACACAGATTTCATGAGGTTTTTCCAGTCTTTTTCAGGATCAGACGTGAGCTGGGCTTAGATGACCAACATTTCAGCTCTGACTTTCATTGACCTACTTTATTATTTTACAGAAAGAGTAGTAGATGCTTGGAACAAACTTCCAGCAGAGGTAGTTGAAAAATCAACAGTCACTGAATTTAAACATGCCTGGGATAAGCCTCCATCTATCCTAAGATATAGAGAACATACAGTATACACATAAGATACAGAGAACATACAGTATACACATAAGATAAAGAGAACATACAGTATACACATAAGATACAGAGAACATACAGTATACACATAAGATACAGAGAACATACAGTATACACATAAGATACAGAGAACATACAGTATACACATAAGATACAGAGAACATACAGTATACACATAAGATACAGAGAACATACAGTATACACATAAGATACAGAAAACACACAGTATACACATAAGATATAGAGAACATACAGTATACACATAAGAAAGAGAACATACAGTATACACATAAGAAAGAACATACAGTATACACATAAGATACAGAGAACATACAGTATACACATAAGAAAGAGAACATACAGTATACACATAAGAAAGAGAACATACAGTATACACATAAGATATAGAGAACATACAGTATACACATAAGAAAGAGAACATACAGTATACACATAAGATATAGAGAACATACAGTATACACATAAGAAAGAGAACATACAGTATACACATAAGAAAGAGAACATACAGTATACACATAAGATATAGAGAACATACAGTATACACATAAGAAAGAGAACATACAGTATACACATAAGAAAGAACATACAGTATACACATAAGATACAGAGAACATACAGTATACACATAAGATACAGAAAACACACAGTATACACATAAGATATAGAGAACATACAGTATACACATAAGAAAGAGAACATACAGTATACACATAAGAAAGAGAACATACAGTATACACATAAGAAAGAACATACAGTATACACATAAGAAAGAACATACAGTATACACATAAGAAAGAGAACATACAGTATACACAAGATACAGAGAACATACAGTATACACATAAGAAAGAGAACATACAGTATACACATAAGATATAGAGAACATACAGTATACACATAAGAAAGAGAACATACAGTATACACATAAGAAAGAACATACAGTATACACATAAGATACAGAGAACATACAGTATACACATAAGATACAGAGAACATACAGTATACACAAGATACAGAGAACATACAGTATACACATAAGAAAGAGAACATACAGTATACACATAAGAAAGAGAACATACAGTATACACATAAGATACAGAGAACATACAGTATACACATAAGATACAGAGAACATACAGTATACACATAAGATACAGAGAACATACAGTATACACATAAGATACAGAGAACATACAGTATACACAAGATACAGAGAACATACAGTATACACATAAGATACAGAGAACATACAGTATAGACATAAGATAAAGAGAACATACAGTATACACATAAGATACAGAGAACATACAGTATACACATAAGATACAGAGAACATACAGTATATACATAAGGGCAGACTAGATGGAGTGTATTGTCTCCTTCTGCCGTCACCTTCTATGTTTCTATGTCTATGTTTGTCCCAGCAAAATGTAATGATGTTATAATGGCTCTATAATGTAAAAAGTCACACAATCCCCTCCCTAGTTAACCGCAATTAAAGTAGACCAAAACGCATCTTGTCGTGGCCCTGAAATCTTCAGGACCGCCTGACTCCCTCTCCACAGAGTCCCCAGTAAATCCTACTTGATCCCTATTCCAACGGCACATACGCCGGCCACACCTGCATTACCTTTGGTCAGACACGTCTGACTGGTGCGGGCACGCCCCCTGCTAAAGGTTAGCGGGGATGCGGCTGTTGGCGCACTAGTCGACTTTTGGCTCCATTCGGCCCTTAGCCATACCTTCCAACCTTCAGGGTGGGAAAGATGGACATTTTTCAAATTAAGCCACGCCCCCTCATTGAGGGATGGATAGGAGATGTAAAAGTTACAGCAATAAAAACACTTTGAATAGGCAAATTAAGCATTTATTGCTGCAGATCTGCATGTTACACCTCAAAGAGGGACAAATGGAAACAACGAGGGACAGGGGGACATGGACTCCAAGGAGGGACAGTCCTTCCAAATTAGGGACACTTGGGAGTTAAGCAATTCCTCCAGCAACTGACACATTTTGGTTAATAGGAAGTCGTATCGCTGACTGAAATTAATCATTTCTGGCCACAGATAAGCTCACCAGTGGCAACCATAAACGTATTTTATAATATCCGGTCTCCTGCTGTGCTGAGTGATTTCTCCCCCCTCCCTTCGAGCTGCTTCCTTCCCTAACACTTTGAGGTCTTGGATATGGGAAATGGGGAAGACATTGCTCTGTTAGTAAATGCTGGAGCCTCACAATTTCAATGAAAGTGAATTCTCCGGCCGGCATGCGTACAAACCAGGTCCATGCAGCCGGAGGCCGTGGCCTGCATCCATGTCCCGGCTGCATGGACCAGGTTTGTGCGCACCAGCCCAAGGAATAGCCGTGGTGCCGGCAGTGGCCCGAGTGGCATCAGCAGGCGGGGTTCAGCCACACTGCATATAGTCATGGGATGGAGGGATGCCACACCGTCTATGGGAATCGGAGGGGGGAATGCCACACCGCTTATGGGAATGGGAGGAGGGGGGAATGCCACACTGCTTATGGGAATGGGAGGAGGGGGGAATGCCACACTGCTTATGGGAATGGGAGGGGGGAATGCAACACTGCCTATGGGAATGGGAGGGGGGAATGCCACACTACTTATGGGAATGGGAGGGGGGGATGCCACACTGCCTATGGGAATGGGAGGGGGGAATGCCACACTACTTATGGGAATGGGAGGGGGGAATGCCACACTGCCTATGGGGAATGGGAGGGGGGAATGCCACACTACTTATGGGAATGGGAGGGGGGATGCCACACTGCCTATGGGAATGGGAGGGGGGAATACCACACTGCCTATGGGAATGGGAGGGGGGATGCCACACTGCCTATGGGAATGGGAGGGGGGAATACCACACTGCCTATGGGAATGGGAGGGGGGATGCCACACTGCTTATGGGAATGGGAGGGGGGAATGCCACACTGCTCATGGGTATGGGAGGAGGGAATGCCACACTGCCTATGGGGAATGGGAGGGGGGAATGCCACACTACTTATGAGAATGGGAAGGGGAATGCCACACTGCCTATATGGGAATGGGAGGGGGGAATGCCACACTGCTTATAGGAATGGGAGGGGGGATGCCACACTGCCTATGGGAATGGGAGGGGGGGAATGCCACACTGCCTATGGGAATGGGAGGGGGGAATGCCACACTGCCTATGGGAATGGAAGGGGGGATGCCACACTGCCTATGGGAATGGAAGGGGGGAATGCCACACTGCTTATGGGAATGGGAGGGGGAATGCCACACTGCCTATATGGGAATGGGAGGGGGAATGCCACATTGCCTATATGGGAATGGGAGGGGGGAATGCCACATTGCCTATATGGGAATGGGAGGGGGGAATGCCACACTGCCTATATGGGAATGGGAGGGGGAATGCCACACTGCCTATATGGGAATGGGAGGGGTGGATGCCACACTGCTTATGGGAATAGGAGGGGGAATTCCACACTGCCTATATGAATGGGAGGGGGGAGAATGCCACACTGTCTATGGGAATGAAACGGGGGGTGCCACACGGTCTAGAGGGGATGAGGGGAATGCCACACTGCCTGTAATGGGGTGTTTTAGCACAACATTTGGTTTAGAATATTTTTTCTTATTTTCCTCCTCCAAATCCTAGGTGTGTCTTATAGGGCGAACTGTAATGTTACAGGTTGGAAACTACAAATAAGATTACATTTGTTAGAGGGGTGGCACCAACAATAACTTTTTATTTGATTTGTGACCGGTGCACTGCTCCGTGGCCATATGGTCTCGAAACACGTAGGCGGCCCGGGGATTTAGCTGTACCATCTCACATGTTATGTAAGATATAAGATGCTGCTTTCATTGTATGTACTATGAATTTTCCTTGTTGCACTTTTCCTTGATTAAACTTGGGCTTCTATTTTTTGCACATGAAATACTGCTATTTGATGCACTTTATTGCACCAGCACTTTATAGATAAATATAGAATGATTTGAATTAGATATATTTTTATATTAGCACATGTATAAAATTATTATAGTATCTTAATGAAATAGAGGGACGGCACCCCCTTGTGGTGTAAATGGCTTACAGCATGGCACTTAGTTTTTAAATGATTTTAATTTTGTTTGCATCATGCTACAATATAAATAATAAAAAAATATATGATGATATTAATGCGCGTGCAAGTGTGAGACGCTGGTTGAGTAGCAAGGGGGACATAGGGGCACCTCCCAGACTATTTTCTTTAATTCTATACAAATAAGATTAGATTAGGATTAGATTAGAGCCGTCTCAGAGGAGTAGGCAAGAGAGAATGCAATTAGTAAGTTGGCTAGTTAATCCCCATAGACTACAATAGGAGAAGGTAAGCAGTTGTTGTATTAGAATATAGACATTAGATGGCATTTAAAGAGAAATCACTTCTATAATGTACAGTACAATGGGACCCCATAGACATCTATTAGAAGTGTAGGTGAAATGTCACTGACTTTGGAGGAAAGCCTGATGAACAGGAACAAACCAGAACCAGACTGATATTACAGTAGTTACGTGAAGTTACCTTCATGTCATGTGAAGCAGGTGGCCAAGGCCATGCAAGACACATAACTGGGTGTGGGCCCAGTCCCAATTTGGGGGGGGCAGACGGGTCACAAATATGGGTTTTGGTCCAAGCAATAACGATTTCCTGCTCTATCAGAAAGGAGTTACGTAGTAGGAATGTAAGATGGGGGGGGGGGGGGTCGCACTCACTTGGCATAGGCCTTCTCTAGCAGGGCGCTCCAGAACTCGTTGGCGGTTGTTGACTTTACAAACAGCAGCTTCCCTTTCTTTGTCGGCAGCCGATCGTCCACAACAACGTCCACCCACTGCCCGTACTGCCAGAACTGCGAAGATATCACACACATTAGTATTCTATTGATCCATCTCATATCTAACACACACACACATATATAACTACACCTACAGTATCTATTTGCCTACCATATTTTTCTGCTATAAGACGCACTGACCCCACCAAAAGTTGGCGGAAAATGTTTGTGCATCTTATGGAAGGAACATCCACTCACCTTTCCAGCACTCCAATGCTGCTGACTGTCCTCCTGCATCTGATCGTCCTCCCGTAGACCTGGCTCTGGCGGAGCGGTCAGATGCAGGACGACGCTGTAGGAAAGCCGGGAAAGGTGAGTGGACAGAGGAGGGGTGGGGGTTTCCAAAAAAAAAAAAAAGCGATGCTACCACACTGTCCGTTAGAGGGGGGCTGGGGGGACTCTGCCACACTGTCCGTTATAGGGGGTGTGGGGGGGGGAATCTGCCACACTGTCCGTTATAGGGGGTGTGGGGGGGGGATCTGCCACACTGTCCGTTATAGGGGGTGTGGGGGGGATCTGCCACACTGTCTGTTATAGGGGGTGCGGGGGGGATCTGCCACACTGTCTGTTATAGGGGGTGTGGGGGGGATCTGCCACACTGTCTGTTATAGGGGGTGTGGGGGGGATCTGCCACACTGTCTGTTATAGGGGGTGCGGGGGGGATCTGCCACACTGTCTGTTATAGGGGGTGTGGGGGGGATCTGCCACACTGTCTGTTATAGGGGGTGTGGGGGGGATCTGCCACACTGTCTGTTATAGGGGGTGTGGGGGGGATCTGCCACACTGTCTGTTATAGGGGGTGTGGGGGGGATCTGCCACACTGTCTGTTATAGGGGGTGTGGGGGGGATCTGCCACACTGTCTGTTATAGGGGGTGTGGGGGATCTGCCACACTGTCTGTTATAGGGGGTGTGGGGGGGATCTGCCACACTGTCTGTTAAAGGGGGTGTGGGGGGATCTGCCACACTGTCTGTTATAGGGGGTGTGGGGGGGGATCTGCCACACTGTCTGTTATAGGGGGTGTGGGGGGATCTGCCACACTGTCTGTTATAGGGGGTGTGGGGGAGATCTGCCACACTGTCTGTTATAGGGGGTGTGGAGGGATCTGCCACACTGTCTGTTATAGGGGGGCTGGGGGGGACTCTGCACACTGCATGTTATAGTGGGATGGGGGGGTTGCACACTGCTTGTTATGGGGGATTGGGGGGGGGTCTGCCACACTGTCTGTTATAGGGGTGTGGGGGGGATCTGCCACACTGTGTTATAGGGGGTGTGGGGGGGGGGGGGGGGAGGATTCTGCACACTCCCTGTTATAGGGGGTTCGGGGGGGATTCTACACAATGCCTGTTATTGGGGTTTGGGGGGGGGGATTCTGCACACTGCCTGTTATAGGGAGTTTGGGGTGGGGATTCTGCACACTGCCTGTTATAGGGAGTTTGGGGTGGGGATTCTGCACACTGCCTGTTATAGGGAGTTTGGGGTGGGGATTCTGCACACTGCCTGTTATAGGGAGTTTGGGGTGGGGATTCTGCACACTGCCTGTTATAGGGGGTGTGGGGGGATCTGCCACACTGTCTGTTATAGGGGGGCTGGGGAGACTCTGCACACTGCATGTTATAGTGGGATGGGGGGTTGCACACTGCTTGTCATGGGGGATTGGTGGGGGTCTGCCACACTGTCTGTTATAGGGGTGTGGGGGGGGGGGGATCTGCCACACTGTGTTATAGGGGGTGTGGGGGGGGGGGGAGGATTCTGCACACTCCCTGTTATAGGGGGTTCGGGGGGGATTCTGCACATCGCCTGTTATAAGGGGTTAGGGGGGGGGGTTCTACACAATGCCTGTTATTGGGGTTTGGGGGGGGGATTCTGCACACTGCCTGTTATAGGGAGTTTGGGGTGGGGATTCTGCACACTGCCTGTTATAGGGAGTTTGGGGTGGGGATTCTGCACACCGATCTGCAAGAAGGATTATAATTTGTATTCCACTTTTTAATTGCAAGTGGTATGTATGTGTATATAATGGACGGTATATAAATGGTAAGTATATGGAGCTTAGAAAATATGATGACAGGGCCCCTTAAATGCCTCTGTGACCTCCATATGCGTGCAGTTGTCTCATTAGTGTCCATGGAGTGAGGTGCTCTATACACGTTTGTGACTTTTCTGAGCACAGGGAACCTCTCATCTCATCGACTATTTGTGGAACCAGTTTGGTCAGTTTGCTGTGAGATATCAGCAGATAAGTGTCACTGGTATCAGAGGGATCAGACTGCTGAGGTGAGTGCTCAGTGGGCGTCTAATCCTCACACTGTCCGGTTAGAACCTTATCACTAAAAGAATTTCTCCCATTGTTCCTCCCTGATCCCCCGCCACTGTTCTGCATTCCTGACGTGTCACCCATTCCCAAACTGGAACAAAATAGGGAGGCACACTAGTATCAATACTAGTACAATATATATATTATTTTATTTGATCTTGACACAAGTTAATCACTACATATAATCCTAGACATGCTAAAACCAATTAAAAAACATAAAAACAATACAAACAAGACAGACCAACATAGATAGGTGTGTAAGCGATGGGGAGAGCACTATCAAAATAAATATATATATATATATATATATATATATATATATATATCCATCAAATTCATATATATCTGTATACACATCATAGTAGAAGAGAAAAAGAGTTTCTAAATATAAAACCATGTGCATGTACTGTGCAAAACCTGCCTATGATCCGGATCATAAAATATATATGTGCTGCAAAGTGCAAGTACAAACAATCCAAAAATAAATTTGATTGAAATTGGTGATCAGAACCAATCCCATCAAGATAATAAAAAACTGACACAATTCATCGCCTATATAACAATCACAAATAACAATAAATCCCCCATCATCATCATCATAACCAAAGTGTGCTAATGTCCTATGATGTGAACCACAGTATAGCTCACAAAATGAAACCAAAATAAACCAAATTAAGCCAAGAAAGTCTCCCCACCGCCTATCACCCCCAAGAGCCACGCGTTCCGTGGGCACGCTGCCCACTTGCTCAGGAACTCCTGCTTTGCCATTCTGGGTGGGGGGTAGTGTAGTCACCCGGCTGGTCCAGCAGAAAACTTAAGCAGAAGGCTTATGTACAGTGACCCACACTGTAGCCTTGCTGATGGTGGCTTTGCTGCTCTAGACTCTCTCCGTCCAGCCCTGGGGTGGCTTTGGCTGCCCTGGTGCGGGGGGCCCCCAACTGCTGCTGATAGTTTTGTTGCTCGCCCTGCGGCCCGTCAAACCAAAATTGAAAAGTCTCTTGGTCTAGACCATAACCCAAACGTTGGTGGAGGCCCCCTTTGCAGGGTAAGTGGTGGAGGCCCCAGGGCGCGAGCCCCTTGCGCCCCTCTCAAAATCCAGCCCTGGGCTGGGGGTTGAGTGGAAAGGAGCAGAGTGGGGTCAGCTCAAACTAGTCATTATCATAGGACCCTGATTTGTCCCTTATTTGGAGGACAAGGTCGATATCCTTTCCTGTCCCTTGGTTCTCATTTGTCCCACTTTGAGGTGTAACATGTAGATCAGCATCAATAAATTATTCATTTGCCTATTTAAAGTGTTTCTATTGTTGTAACTGTTAGAACTGTGTTTTAACAAATGTCCCTCTTTCCCACCCTGAAAAGTTGGTAGGTATGACCATCATCATTATTCACACCAAGATGACCAGGCCCTTTCCATGTACACTTTACGATATTGGATTGCGGCCAGCTGCCCTCCCCTCTCCCGTACCGCACCCGCCGCTCAAACCCGCATTTTATTTTTTTTTGGGACTTTTCTGTGCCCCTCCCCAAGGACTCACACACCTTGAGAAAGTGACGTGGTGACGTCACGAAACGCGTTGGTGGTGAGGAGTGTGGGTAGCCTGGGGGGGTCTGTTCACGTGGGTCTGCTCCAGTGATGTGAGTGCCTTTTCACATTTTTCTTATTGGCTTGGTCTGCTTTTTCTCACCTGGTGGGTCCTCACTTTATTTGTAGGAAGGATTTGGTTTAGGTTTGGTATTTGCTTTTGCAATTCATATGGTTTAAGAATGTGTTTAGGTTTAGTGGGTACATTGTATCACTTTATTCTATTGTAAATAATTTATGTTTAGCACGATCAGCATTATATTTATATAGGGACAGCACATTATAATTACACTTGTATAGTGATATATATATACATATTTTTTAGGATTTGCTTTAAGAGGACTCATGTATGTATGGATAGGAGAGTATGTATGGATAGGAGATAGGGTGTAACAGTTACAACAATAGAAACACTTTGAATAGGCAAATTAATTATTTATTGATGAAGATCTGCATGTTACACCTCAATGAGGGACAAAGGAGAATAATGAGGGCCAGGGGGACATTGACTCAAAAGAGGGACAGTCCCTCCAAATAAGAGACACTTGGGATGTATGCTCAAGTTAATGGCCACCTCTCCTTTAGGTGCCATGCCCCTTACCAAACCCCATCCCCAGGTAAACTATCTATGTATTTATACCATATCTCTATATCTGTCTGGCCCATCTTTCTCTCCTCTGCCTGGTCAGCAGCACGGCTATGTAAGGCACGCCCATTTTCTAATTTAAAATGTTTGTTTTCAGCACAAGTATTATCTATGATTAAGGACCTTCCAGCGTCCGAAACGCGTTAGAAAGCTTGGCTGACTTGTCATCCGTCTGGGTTTTGGTAACTGATTTTATGGCTGCTCAATTATTTTGGAGATGATTTTAATGATCAATAATAATAATAATAATGATTTTAATGATCAATAATAAAATTATGGATTTTTAGGAGTGCAGACCCTCCACCTCTTTCTTTTGGCTTTGCTGTGCGACTGCCCCGGGTCGCGCACCCTTTTCATTGCCAGCAGCGTGCATTTATCTTTTTGCTTACTAATGCACGCCCACACCCTGCATTACAGTCCAGCTTAAAATATCACAAAAGTCTAAAAGTTACCTTGAAATGAAAGATTCCTGCGTAGTTTTGTTGGAAGCTTTGATCTGCAGGCACCACACGGTACAGACACTTCTCATTCAGGGTAAGGGAGGCAATGGAGCACAGGAGCCAACAATCACCTGTTTAGAACCAAAGTACACTGTTAGAGGGTTATTCATTACAATTTAGAGAGCCTCTCCACCTCAATGACCAGGGGCGTAACTATAAAAGTTTCAGGGGGTGCGACTGCACCAGGGCCCAGAAGGCCCATTATTGTTGCTCCTCCTCCTTATTTATAATATTTGTGCTCACTTGGCATCATTTAAAGAAAGGAAGAAGCATTCGTCTCTGCTGTGTCTTTAGTTGTCTAGCTGCATCCAAACGAGTTAAAAAAACAGAAAAGACTTTCCTCCCACGTTAGTATGTATGTATGTATGTATGTATGTATGTATGTATGTATGTATGTATGTATGATATAATATATATATATATAATATTTATATATAATCTGTGATTTGGAGATGCTTCATAGTGTGTGTGTTTGTGTGTGTGTGTGTGTGTGTGTGTGTGTGTGTGTGTGTGTGTGTGTAATAAATATATATATATATATATATATGTATATATAATATATTATGAAGCATCTCCAAATCACAGATTATATATTAATACCTTATATATAGGCATTATGAAGCATCTCCAAATCCCAGATTATATATAAATACCTCCTGTATTTTAAGCAAAGCGGCTTTCTTTGCTTCCATTTCGCTGCCCCGGTTGTGCTGGGAAGTACATGTCATGGCGCAGATTAAAGAGTCATTAAAATGCTCTTTTGTGGTCACAGACAGCCGTGGGACCACTGTGGGCTTGCATTGCTCGCTCACACTCCATTGCCTGTTAGACCATTTTTTTGGGTGGTCATGGAGTAATGAAATCAAAAAGGAGTCCAAAATAACCAGCACGCCATAAAATTAAAGTTGCATAGTGTTCATTATCCAAAGGCAAACAAGAGAAATCATGGCTGACGTTTCGGAGGTGCAAGGTCCCCCTTCCTCAGGGCCGTACAGCAAACAGGATACTATTCCAAGAAGGGTTAAATATGTTAGAAGAGATAGAATTCCCGCCTGACGTCACAGGTGACATGTAACATTAGACTATGTCGCTCTGCATTCTGGGATTGCTGTGCTTTCCCTGACCCCCCTGATCTGCTCTGTCTGTGCAAAGCACAGCTATAACCCCGACCCTGTACTTTATCCCACTCTCCTCTCCTCAATATGTGATGCTTCTGAGTAAAGATGGCGGCACTCGTATCTTAGGGTCCTGAACAGAGTTGAAGCCCAGTGGGGGAAAGAATAATAAGTGAGTGACTAAAAACTTAAAATATATTAATTTTAGATGCTGTGGAAGAGTTTAAGGGTTTGGGTCTGCTTTAAGAGTGCAACTGTCATTTTGGAATTGAAATGAAAAAGGAGGGGGAATCTTTGGTGCTCTGCTAGAGCTTCTACCTAGCGCTGCAGGAAATAGAGGGGATGCACATGGGACAGGTATCAGGTGAGCTGCTTGCTGCCTTATTATTGCCATTGCGTTGACTCTTTAAGGCCTTCGCTCCACGAATCACTTCATTCGCCAAGTGCGATACATTGTGGCTGGTTACAGTAAGGGGTGTAACAGGGACACTCGCATGGGTTTGGGTGTTCTTTAGGGATAAGTGACCATCACTTGGAAAGGGGTTCTGTTTGGACTTGGCGACGGGCAAGCGAGGTGCTTCCAATGGGATGCTGATAATGGGGGATATTTAAGAAGGGATAGCGGCAGGTAGCTTCTGGTGAACGCCGGGCGCTGTAGGCAAAACCACATTTATGAAAGCAAATCTGGTGAGCGACTAACACCGCCATGTAGCGTCACATGTATTATTACAGGCAGGTCAGTGTATAGCGCCTCTAACAGCGTCATGTAGCGTCACATGTATTATTACAGGTGGCTCAGTGTATAGCGCCTCTAACAGCGTCATGTAGTGTCACATGTATTATTACAGGCGGCTCAGTGTATAGCACCTCTAACAGCGCCATGTAGCGTCACATGTATTATTACAGGCAGGTCAGTGTATAGTGCCTCTAACAGCACCATGTAGCGTCACATGTATTATTACAGGCAGGTCAGTGTATAGTGCCTCTAACAGCGCCATGTAGCGTCACATGTATTATTACAGGTGGCTCAGTGTATAGCGCCTCTAACAGCGCCATGTAGCGTCACATGTATTATTACAGGCAGGTCAGTGTATAGCGCCTCTAACAGCGCCATGTAGCGTCACATGTATTATTACAGGCAGGTCAGTGTATAGCACCTCTAACAGCGCCATCTAGCGTCACATGTATTATTACAGGCAGGTCAGTGTATAGCACCTCTAACAGCGCCATGTAGTGTCACATGTATTATTACAGGCAGGTCAGTGTATAGCGCCTCTAACAGCGCCATGTAGCGTCACATGTATTATTACAGGCAGGTCAGTGTATAGCGCCTCTAACAGCGCCATGTAGTGTCACATGTATTATTACAGGCAGGTCAGTGTATAGCGCCTCTAACAGCGCCATGTAGCGTCACATGTATTATTACAGGCAGGTCAGTGTATAGCGCCGGCGCTCTAGCTTCCAGAGCCAGGTATTACCTGTCGCTCAGTGTCGCTCTCCCATACATTTCAATGGCCGTTCATTTGCTTTTGTTTAAACAGCGTGTTTGACTATTTTTTTTTTGCTCCAATCATTGTGTGACGTCTCCTGGCTGCAAACAAACACTTTAAGAAACTTTTTTGATTTTTAATATTTTTATGCAGAATTGTCATTACAGGTCTGGCGCTAAAGTGTTATTGTTCCAGTGTTACAACAATGTCATTCTATGTGTTTTCGCTTTGTTACTGGTGGATAGGTGTTCAAAAACAGACTTTAATCACACAGCGTCTGGCGCTCTATGCTACAGCGCCCAGATCGCCGACGCTGTGTGTGTAGCTTTTTGGTGCGAGTCGGACGCACTGAGCTGGCTCTACCTCTCGCTCCCTGCAGCACTGTACTGGTGTTAGAGCTCCCAACATACATCACATTCATCAATGCCGGGCCAGGTTACTACAGCGACTGAGGCGCTCGTTTACAGAGCCCGATACCTGCTTACTAGCGGTCGCTCTAAGCGCCGCTATACAGACGCTCATCTGCCGATACCTGGCGTTAGTAAAGAATCAGCCTCCACGTGTCCTATGCAAGGGTAAAGGATCAGATGTAGGCATCAAACACACAGGGGGGAAATGTAAAAATAAAGTTGTGGCCCTAGGCACAGAGCAGAAAACCATATAACCAGACAAAGGATATGATCTGATCATTAGGGTTGATTCAGAGCCACTTTCTCATCTTTTTTTTGCGTGAAAATTTCTGCTCTCGTCCATTTTTCCACTTCATCTGATTCAGCAAAGCCTTTTTTTCAGCAAGAAATTGTATGTGAAAGGTTTTCTTTTTTGTGTGATTTTTTGTTTGCTAGTAATACCTCCCAAAAAATGTTGAGAAAGGGACTCAACCCTATTGTCTGACCACTATGTGAGCTGCTGGTTAGCAATGAGGGGCTAAGGATGACCCGGCAATGGTGGGCCACCGTTGTGGAAGACAGTGGTGATGAGGAAAGCTCTTGCTTTGTCCCGGTCAGTATCCCAGTGGGCTCTTTTTGATGCCTACAAATATAACCCCCCGGGGGCAGGGGACAAGCTCTTACCCAGAGAGCCTTGTCGGACATCAGCTCGGTCTGCTCCTTCATTGATGAACTGAGGATCGGGCTTTATTTCCTGGGAAAACATAATAAACATATAGAAAACATAACGCGTCTCCAAAAATTGGTTAAAAACAGACTATGCCAATAAAGAAAACGCCAAGGAAACTGCATATCACATGATATATTGGAAGCAAATTAGGGAGTATCCTGCCAAGACAGGCCCACATTTACCCTTGAAAAAAGGACCTACTGCTAGGGCTCGAAACGTTGGGTCGTTGTATCTACGGCCAGCTGTTACGAAACGCGTTGGCTGGGGCAGGGGGACAGGCTGTCAGGCAGGCTCTTTGTTAATTGGTAATGTATTGATTTCAGCACACATGTGTATGTTTTGATTGATCTCTTTTTCCTGCTTTCGGCGGTCCTCACTTAATAATAATAGATGTCACTTTTGTTAGCACTCAGCACTTTATAATTGGATTTTTTGAATTGATGTATATAATGAGATATGTGGTAATTATGGTATTGATTGAATAGTATATGAATTAGTTAGGTATAAGAGTGTAGCTTGCCTACAGTGCCCCCTGGTGGTCATTGTGTCTATTTTTAATTACGTTTTAAATGTATTGTGTATTTGTGGTCCTTGAACAATAATAAAATGGGATTTTGATTTTTTAAATTACATCTGGGTGGTGCTGTTTTTGCTCTGGCATATTGGAGGGATTGTGGGGTCCCTTCGCAGTTTAAATCTCATATGTAATTGGCCAGTGGAGCACACCCTAATTATAGTTGGTGCGGCCATACCCCCTTCATTACTACGGCCAGCTGTTAACTATGGTCTTATTGTCTATGTTACATATGTTTAGCATTGTAAAAGTTATTTACAACATATTTACGTTGCGTTTCACTTTATAGGCCAGAGGTGTAGCTAGGCCTTCTGGCACCTGGGGCAAAGATTCGAAATGGTGCCCCCCACCCGTGCTCAGGTCCCCCTTTGGTGCTCCCCTGACCTGCTGCACCCAGGACATGTCACCCTCCTGCCCCCCCCCCCCCCAGCTACACCCCTGTTATATGCTATAGACAGACTACTGACCTAATTGACCTGTGTGGAGCTACCACACCACCTAGTGGGCACTCTGCATCCCTGTATATTGCATTCTGTTATATACATATACAGTAACATGATTGTATATCTACTGTGTCTACGATATCAGAGTGGAACACATGGCAACTTTATTGTAAAGAAAATGTACTATGTGTTCCACCGCTGATCGGCCCGGGAATCTATAAGATTCCCGGGCTGATCAGCTCCCGGCCTGCGGGGCACCCCGATGGCCGGTGCGGGCGCGCTCCCTGTAAGAGGGACGCGTGAGAGGCGGCGGTGGGCGCTCTCACCTTGTCCGTCGGCAGTGATTGGTGGAGCGAGTCACGTGGAAGCGGGGGTGAGTTTTTGGGGCTTTCTGGGGGGTTTCACACAGCGAGGCACCCCCGATCGGGATGCCCCGCGGAAGTGGACCAACACCCAGGATAGTGAAAATCCTGGGTGTTGGTCCACTTTAAAGTGGACCAACACCCACCGGTGATCGGCCCGGGAATCTATAAGATTCCCGGGCCGATCACCTCCCTCCCCGCGGGACATCCGAGATCGGGATGTCCCACGGGGTGAAACCCCCCCAAACACCCCAAACTCCTTACCTTAGTTTCGGCGGTGGCCGCCTCCCTAGCGCCCCTCTAGACGTGCGCGCGCCCGCGCCGGCCGTCTGTGAATGGCCAGCGCGGGCACGCGCGCGTCAACAGGGACAAGCGGGAGGCGGAGGAGCCGCTTGTCCGCGGCTTGTCCGTCGCCGCGGACAGAGGTGAGTTCGGGGTGGTTTCACAAAGCGGGGCACCCCGATCGGGGGTGCCCCACCAAAGTGGACCAAGACCCAGGATAGTCAAAATCCTGGGTGTTGGTCCACTTTAAATCCTGTTCTGTAATGGTGTATAACAGATTAGCTCCCAACTGAACTAATTGACTATAACACATCTTTTTCATCCAATATATCATGTCGTGTGCCGTTTACTATTTATATATTGGTTTAATATATACGGTATGTCCATTTCTTTGCATAGGGAGGACATTGGTTATGTGGAACCCTACTACTTAAATTAAAATTATGTTTTTTTTTTTTTTTATTTAGCGTGCAAGAGTTTTGTAAATATGCCATAAGCAAACACTGTGCTTTGATGCATTGGAAATGTGTTTGCGTTGCATTGTATAAAAAAGAATAACATTTCTTTCATAATAAAACGGTAACGTCTGTGGCAACGCAAACGCAACGCAGGTACACTGCATTAAATGTGCGTTTCCTTAGACTCCTATTGACCTGCGCTGTTACAACGTTGCACTGAAATAGGTGCCTGCAATGGTTTTTAAATGTGTTGCGCAACGCAGTGAAGATATGTGAACTATCCCATCTAAAATAATGTACAATGTTTCCTCTGCGTTGTAAATGCGTTGCAGCGCAGCGCAACAACCTGTACTGGAGTGCAGATAGCAAAAACTGCTTCCATAAAGCTCAGATTCGCTAACATTAGAAAAAAATAAAAAAAATGCCAGATCAGTTCGGCACCTTTAAGACATCATTAAGCCACACAAAAATGTACACTTTCAAAAATTCAGTCGAAAGTGGACTTAGCCTTTAAAAGATTTACTGAAGTTTTAATTTAAAAAGCAAATTACATAAAGAGGCCACATTACTCTGGTGGAAGCTTTTGGTGCAAATCGTGCTCCAATATCTTCCCTTTACTGAATCACACCTTATTTCATCTTATGTCTAATTTTGAAATAAAGCATTAAACCAGTCCTAATTTTCATGAGATATTTTGAATAATTGAATCTTTTGCTACCATGAGAATTTTTTTCTGCCTTTGGACCCATTGGCCTTGATTCAATAAAGGTAGAAAAAAATTCAATTCATGAGAATAAAGCCTGAGAATGTCACTGTTGCTGAATCACCAGATAAGAAAACAATGAAAGTCAATGGCACTTTTTTACTCTAAGGAAAGTAGAGAACTGTTTCCTCCTTTCTACACTGTAGTAAAAGCTGCCATTGACTTTCATTGTCTTTTTAGCTGGCGATTCAGTAACAGTGACATTCTCAGGCTTTTTTCTCATGAATTTAATTTTTTACTACTATGAGAATTCCCTGTTAGAGGGAAGCGCGAGATGCGGCCGCCAGCGTGCATACCACAGCGTCTCCGAGCGCGCTGATTGGACGAGCGGCCGCACATGCGCCATAGGAGCGGGGTGAAGTGAGTTTTTACGAGCGATCGGGGTGCCCCGGGAAAGTGGACCAAGACCCAGGATAGTCAAAATCCTGGGTGTTGGTCCACTTTAAGTGTTATGGTCCAGGGGATCGCATCCCATGAAAGTCAGTCAAGGGGTATCCCCAATAGTTTCCCATAAAGACATTATAACAATATTCATGCATACCGAGGGTCTTTTCCAGACGAGCCCCTGCACCTTTGTGGAATTTGGACCCAGATCATCGACGCCAAGGGAGGATTGTGCAGCAGGAAAAGTCGGATCCTCAAATAAAGTGCCGGACACCAGGCACTGCGCCCGCAGCTCCTCAAAGTCCTGATCCAGGTACTTTGCAGGGTTCTGATTGGTGCCCACCCCCAGGGCGGCGCTCCTGTCCCGGGCTATCTGTGCAGCAATGCCAGCCATGGTGTGCTTGATCTGTGTGCTCTTTAGCAGTGACCGGTACACGGCACATATACTAAAGCAATGAAGCCCTGAGGGCGGAGGGGCGGGACAGGGTGGAGGGAAGGGTGTGTAGAGGCAGAATTGTTATCATTGTAAAGAATGTTACAAGTGTAATTACTGCAGGCAGACAGAGTGGCCATTACAGCCATTATATCACCTTTAGGATCAAATGACCTGCAGCTGCCCATCCGCTATGGACTCTGCTTGTTCAGGAATCTCATTTATCATTTACATCAGTGGTTCCCAAACATCAAGGACCTCTTTCCATTTTCCAATTATATCAACTACCACCTGAGTGGTGTGTGTGGGCTGTCAGTCACTTAAAGTGGACCTATCTATAAGATTCCCGGGCCGATCAGATCCCTCCCCGCGGGGCATCCGAAATCGGGATGTCCCGAGGGGTGAAACCCCCCAGGACGCCCACAAACCTTACCTTAACCCCGTTCCAACGGCCCATGCGCAGGCCGCGTCTCGCGCTTCCCTCTAGCAGGGCGCGCACCCGTGCCGGGCGTTTGGGAATGGCCGGCGTGGGCGCGCTCCCTGTTAGAAGGATCGGGGGTGCCCCGCTATGTGAAACCCCCCAGAACGCCCGGAAACACTCACCTCACCACGCTCCTACGCGGGCGCTCGTCCAATCAGAGCGCTCAGAGCCGCTGGGGTATGCACGTACAAGCGGCGTCCAACCACAGCGGCTCTGAGCGCTCTGATTGGATGAGCGCCCGCGTAGGAGCGTGGTGAGGTGAGTGTTTCCGGGCGTTCTGGGGGGTTTCACACAGCGGGGCACCGCCGATCGGGGTGCCCCACCAAAGTGGACCAAAACCCAGGATAGTCAAAATCCTGGGTGTTGGTCCACTTTAAGGCTGCTGGAAAAGACACACTAAACAGCCATTTCAAGTGCATAAAAGGCACAAAAAATGCACAAATAGTCCTTATCCTTGCTTTGAACTGATTTTCCTTATGGATCAAATCAAACCCCTAAATCAAGTAAATCAGACCTTTACATTATTTATGATTTATCAATTCAATCTCTGTCAACAAACTACAACAATTTTTCTTTCCAAGGATCAATTTTGGACTGGTTGGCAGGGCTGCGGAGTGGGATTTAGGCCATTATTTAAGAAGGGATAGCGTCAGGTAGTGGCTGGTTAATGACAGGTAGCAACTGGTGAACGCCAGAAACGGCACGCAATTACACATTTATCAAGCAGAATCTGTTTAGCGACTGGGATAGCGCCATGTAGCGTCTGATTCATCATTTTCACAGCCTCAGCGAAGAGCGCCGGCGTTCAGCCTTGCACAGCGCCAGGTATGACCTCTCGCTACCTGTCGCTCTCCTATACGTTTCAATGGACGATCCTTTACTTCTCTTTAAACGGGGTTTTTTTTGTTTTTTTTCAAAAAAATCACAAATAATTCTGTGACCTCTTCTGGCATTGAAATAGCAGTTTTTTCATGTTTTATATATTTCCTCATAAATGACATTACAGGTCTGGCATTAAAGTGTTCATGTTACAATGTATTTCCATATGTTTTCGCTTTGTTACTAGTTGATAGATGCTGAAAAACAGACTTTAAACACACCGCCTCCTGCGCTCTGGGCTTCAAACAAGTATTTTTCAGCGCCAGAGATTTGCTTTTAACACCTACATTCAATGCCTGCCCCCTTGGTCTCCTTCTCATCCCCCTGTACCCAGTCCCACTGTACCCACGAGCCAAGGAACCCCAGTCCCAAATGCTATAGCCCCAGCATCATGTTTGTGGCCCCAGAGGGGATGTCTCGGGCCGGCCATGCGCTGGTAAAATCCAGGGCTGATTTTTGGCCCCAGTCCGCCACTGTTAGTGGTGATAGATAATGGGTTCTCCAATCTCCTTTATCACTTATACTTGGTATCTTCACGTTGCCCCAAGGCCCTTAGTTACAATAGCTGAAACTTTCAGGGAGAGAGATTAGCCAGGCAGAAACAAAAAAAAGCCTATACTCACCGCCATGTCCCTCGCAGCTCCTCCGTACAGGTCCGGTGTTTGCCCGCAGTGTCGGCATCTTCATACTTAGCGATGGAGGGAGCCAGCTACTATGAGGATTATTCATCAAGGGATAGCGCCAGGTAGCGCCTCGTAGCGGCAGGCAGCGTCTGGTGAACGCCTGGCTCTGTACGCAAAACCGCATTTATGAAAGCGATTCTGGTGAGCGCCTCAAACAGCGCCATGTAGCATCCGATTCATCATTACAGGCGGCTCAGTGTATAGCGCAGGCGCTCTAGCTTCCAGAGCCAGGCATTACCTGTCGCTACCTG